>PVKA01002116.1:0-131293 GCA_004027165.1 Ctenomys sociabilis
GAAAAAAAAAAAAAAAAAAAAAAAAAAAAAAAAAAAAAAAAAAAAAAAAAAAAAAAAAAAAGAAAATAGAAAGGACTGGCAGGTGCTTGTACTGCCAAGCTATGTCCCAGCCTAGGCCTTTGTATATCAAATACAGTATTAGTGAAAAAAGCAATTCTGTAGGTCTCTCAGTTACCAAATTTAATGGTAGACCCTAAGTGGTATTTTTCTCTTTTTCTTTCAAAAGTAGTCTTAACCAAAGTTTACTAATAATATTAGTAAAGTCTATATGTTGAGTAAGGAAATGCTAAGGCAGTAGAGATGAATGTTTTCCCAAACTGTAAGCAGAAATAGATTTTTTAAAAAGTGTAACCATGGAGAAAAAAAATAAACATTTATTGTATACTGGGCTGGTGCTTATATTATGTAATTAAATCCCAATATTTTTGTGAGGTAGGTAGGATGTGTTTTATAGATAATCTTACTGAGCTTTAATGTCTTTAAGAAAATTTGCATGCCAATGAGTAGCGAGCCATGATTTAGTCATCTCTGACTTCAGTGCTATTGTTGTTCGTGCTGCATAAGAAGCTACAAGACTACATTCACAGACAGGCTGCTTTTTATGCTCTTGTGTCTGATGATACAGATACTTAAATCCTAAAAAGTGTAGCTGACTTGGAAACCAAAGTATTGACTATGCAGTTACGGTTTCTTCTGGTTCAACAGAAGAAGTTATCACTGTTAGACTAGCATTGACAGACAGTTACAACCAAAAATGGTGATTAAAACTAATGTGGATGTATGAAGACACCCGTATTAAACTTATACTTTAAAATATTGTATGTGGAAAACAAAAGGGACATAAAATTAAGAATGAAAGAGGGTGGGTGGGAATATGTAGCCCAGCAATAGAATATTTGCCTAGCATGCTTAAAGTTAAGTTCTAGGTTTGATTTCCCCAGACCACAAAAAGATACACTAACCAACCAAAAAGGTTTAACTGTATGTAGTGGTTTACACCTGTAATCCCAATACTAGTAGGCTGAGGCAGGAGGATTGCAAGTTCAACCCCAAGCTGGGAAATTTGGGGGAAGTCTAGGGGATGTAGCTCAATCTATATGCCCTAAGTTCATTCTCTAGTATTGCTAAATGATATAGGAAAACAAAAAGAATTAAACATTTTCAGAATAATGCCAAAACAGAAATTCATAATCTCAGATTTTTAAAAATAATTTAAGCAGTATGTCAGACTTTAAATCAAAGCAAAAGAGGCATTGAAACATTGCATAATATGAACAGAAGACAGAGAAGCAGTTTCTCCCCTCTGTTTTTGTTAATTGGAAAGGAAAATGAGCTGTAACCCAGTGTGAGATACTTGTTCAAGGTGAGTGAAGAGATAAAGCCCATTTGAGTTTTGGGTGTTTTTTTTTTTTTTTTTTAATTTTGTAAGTTAGGATGCTACTGATAACTGCTATTCTGGGGTCAGAAGGAAATAGCTTTAAAATTAAGCAGTGAGAAAAAAAAAATGCCAGAAAATTGAGCATGAATAAGCACCTCAATTTTTCAAAACTTCCTAAACTTTAGACAAATGAACTTGATAAATGTTTTTAACAGTCTTTAAATGACTTATCAAAAGTAGTTGGCCCCTGTACATTTAAAAATGAATTACAGGATTTTTCAAGATGCTTGCCCAAAACCTAGATTCATGTCTTTAAGGTTTCCCAATGAGTATACCACTAAAGTGGTATCAGCACAATGTATCTTATTTTCAGTATTTCTAGTCATGACTTCTTAAAGGTTGTACAATTACATGAAAATTGTTAGTTGTCCAACTTACTAGTTGTCTCTAGTATTTTGATATGGGATTCTGTCATTGAGATAGTCTTGTGTAACATTTTTTTTTTTTAATACTAAGCTGAAAGAGTCTTATTTACTGAATTTAAAGATGAGTCAAAACTAAGAGATGGCACTAATGTAACAGTAGGCAGTACAGAAATTCAAAGTGATTTTAATGAACTGGAATGCTGGAGAGATAACTGACTGATAAGAGCAGGCAGAATTATATACCTCTAGGATGAAAGCTGTAACTGCACACTAGGAATCGTGAAAATGATTGTGGGTGAGAGTAAATTATTTTCTGAACTTGTGCTTGTGTGTACCACTTTTGCAGTATTGTCTAAAGTACTGGGAAGCACATTTTAATTTTGATGTTGACAAACTACCAGGCTTATCAAAAAGAATTCCTGGGATAAGGATTTTAGAAAATGTTTTATAATAGCACTCATTTGAGACTAGTTGTATCAGTTATCAGTCTCTTTCCACCCAACAAACCCAGGCCCTGACTGAGCATGCTAGGCAAGCGCTCTCACTAAGCTAAATTACCCAAGCTGGCCTCCAAATTGCTATCTTCCTGCCTCAGCCTCATGAATAATTGAGATTACAGGCATGAACAACCATGCCTGGCCAAGTGGGGATTTTTATTGTTACATAAAAACAAAAGACAGTGTTGACAGGTATCTTCAGATATATGAAACACTATTTTGTTGTTATTTGTTCGTTTTAAATTGTTCTGTTTTGTTTGGACCTGGAAAAACAGTATGTATATGCAGAATTTCTGTACTAGGGCATTACAAGAATGGTGTGATTATTTAAGCGTCTATTAGAACTGTGCACCATAGAATAATTTATTGTATTATATAGAAAACTTGATGAAGTGAACTATAAGTTGTCTTTTAATTCTAAAAGTTAGCATTACGTGAATATTCATATGTATGGGTCTTTACTGGATATTGCTTTCCAGCATGTGATTTCAGTGCTCCATAAGTCTTTCATAGAATTTCATGATTGAATAAGTAGGGCTGGGGGCAGCATTGAGGTGACATTTACCATTTTTCTTATAATGAATGAGTTCTGTGATGCAGTGTATATAATGCTTTATAAAATCACTGTATTTCTGTTCTCTGTTGTTTGTAGATAATGTTCTGCTTGTGTTTCAGCTTGGTGAAAACCAAGGCATTAGTATTTCAAATACACATTTCAATGCCCAACACTGAATTTGAAGTTTTATCTTATTACTTCTTATGTTTCTGACACTATCACTTGAGTATGAACAATGTGATTAGATTATCTTGAGTGGGATTAAGAGAACAGTTGGGGAGAAAATCTAGGATCCTGAGACCAAACTCTGGGAAGCACAACTTTGAATTTGTTAATGAACTCTGTGGAATATGCAAATCCAAAATGTCCTCAGTGTATCTAGCACAGAGATATTTTTAAAAAAGTATTTGAGACCCAAGAATCTTTTGAATAGCAGAAGTAGTAACTGAGATGTATGAAGAATTTTTTCTTAGGGATAGTAATAACATTAGGGAGAAAATACCTGTTCTTAATTGATCCAGAAGTATGATGCATGGGGTAGATTTATTTTTTATTGTACACACTGATACTGAGAGGTTTTAGAGAGCACAAGACTAGAAATTAAAATTCGTATTTTTCTTGAGTAGTGTCCACAGTTGCCAAATATTTTCTTTTTCCTTTTTTGTCGTTTGTTTTTTTTTTTTTTTTTTGTATTTTAGGGAAGGGTCTACAGGTTGTTCAGGGTCTCACTACTAGATCAGACTCATTGGCCTGTTTATAGCCTCCCAGGCTGGGACTACAGGCCCATGCCACCACACCCAGTCTCAGTTGTAGTCTCAGTGCACCCTGTGGGTGGGGCCAACACAGCAGGCCCAGGAATCAAACCCCAGTCCCCTTCACTTGCTTGTGGGCACTTTAATCCACTGAGCTATTTGGCTGGCCCTCAGATATTTTAATTGGGACTTCATCTCTTTTTTTCCCAATTTGTAAAATAGTGTTATTTCTTCCTTTTTCACTTTACAGATCAGATGTATGGCTTTGACTGTTATAAAGAAAAATATGTAGGGAAGGTAGTAAACTGAGAAAAATCTCTACATAGTGACACCCACTAGAAGAATGTGAAGTGGTAATGCGAGAAAGTGATTTTAGATAGATTAGAATGAATTATATGTCAGAAGTAACTGAAAGTTGTGGATAAGAGGGATGTCAAAGTTTTGGTGATGCAAACCAAGGATATGGGGACAGGTAAATCTGTAAGTAGAAAAGGGATAGTGCATTTCTTTTTTTTTTTTTTTTTTTTTTTTTTCCATTTGGGATAGTGCATTTCTGTGTAGTAGTACATGTACTACATGTACTCATCCTTTGATGGGACCTCAGAGTACTCACCTGTCTTTTAAATGATGCATATGTTGGGGAGATAAGGCTTGTACAAAAACCCATGAAACAATTGAGGGTTTGTACTTAAGTACTAAAGTTTAAAGTATAGAAAACAAAGGTGAGGGCTTGGAGACAAGTAAGATCAGTGTATTTAGAAAACAAATAGGGCTTTCTGTGGTCAAGGTAGAACTTGAAGTAGATTTCAAAGATTAGTTCCTAAGTACACATTTGTGACTTTGGGAGTAGAGAGGTGAAGAGAGATGTCTCCAAGTGGCTAACAGGGACCAGAGACCGAGGAAGCATAAAGCCTCATGGTGGAGGCTTACAGGTGATAGCTCATTCTGTGCTCCACAGAGGTATAGAAGGGTCACTGAGTAGCTCAGCTTGTGCTTGGTGTACAATCTTCCCGGCTGTAGCCAGAGCAGGTGGATTTATTGAGCAATTGCCTAACATTCTAAAAAAAGCTTCTACCAAAAAAAAAAAAAAAAACAAATAATAATAATAATTAAGTTCAAATAACCTGAATATAGTGTATAGAAGGAATCAAATGAGAGTATTTGTGATGAAAATTATATTTATTAGAGTTTTTTCTATATTTATTTATTTACTTTATGTTTTCTTGGAACTAGGAGTTGAACTCTGGACCTCCTGCTTTCCAGGCAGATGCTTATGCCTCTGAGCTATCTCTCTGGCGAGTTTTTTCGAAATGAAAGCATGGAAATGTTAGAAAGTAGCTCTGCTAAAAGGATATTATTAGAGTAATTTAGTCATGAAGTCACAATGACCTCTAGAAAGTATATGACAATAAACAGTTACCAAATATGAAAACTTCTCTTTAGTACTTAGAATGTTGGTATGAAAGAAATAGAGGTTAGATAAGAACACTAGATTTGTTTTTTCCTACTGTGTATCAAGCATGATAATAGGAAGTGACAAACTAAATATGAAGTGAAATATATTTTTCACTCACAAGATGTGCAGTCTGTTGCAGAAGACATTATTTCTTTACTTCTAACACATTTCATATTTTTTGCAGTTTAAAACTGAAATGCACTTCATAATAAGATATTTCATAGTTTAATCAACAGATTTTTGTTACTGTTGAGGTCCTGAGAATTGCGTACCAAGGCCTTTACACTGAGCTAACATCCACAGCCTTCTTCGTTTTTTGAGAAAAGGTCTTAACTAAGTTGTGCAGGCTGCAACTTGTGGAACTCTTGTCTCAGCCCCTCCCTGCCAGAGTACTGGGGTTGCAGATACATTTCTTTCTACAGTAACTTGTATCTTAGACTCAATGGAATGTGATGCCTATGCAGCTAGATTACTTTGTGATATTAACTACATAAAAATCTGAAGTGCTGTAGAAGACCATAGGAAAGAAGAGCTAGTTTTGCTTGTGATTCTGGGAATGTTTTCATGGAGCTAGTGATAACTAGACCTTGACTGCCAGGTCAGAAGGGAGGAGTCCATTTCAGCTTTAGAATGGAGTTACAAACCTCATATAGGTAGGAACTGTGTCATAGGAAAAAATACAGGTAAAGAATTGATTTAATTGTAGAATGAGATCAATAGATCGATGGAGTAGATTGAAGGTGCATATTGAAAGGGATGAGACAGTGATTAATAAAGTGAAATAAAGGGAATTTATACCTGATTATTTCGTAGATTTTGATATATAGTTGCAAGTGACAAGTTTAGCAGTTGAGGGAGTATAGAGGAGAAACTGAAGGTATGTGAAGGTAAAAGTTGTTTCTGTCTCTGAAGTTACGTAAATGCCTGAATATATGGCCAGCCACAAGAGGTTTAGTATGGTTTTGTAAATAATGAGTCAAGTCACCATAGCTTTTTGTTTACAGAGGCAGAGCCGCTTTTGCACAGGAATATAGGAGCCAGATAGTGATCTATGCTGTGGTAAGTGGGTACCTATGCCTGCTGTGTGGCTGTGGGAGGGATAGAGAACCCTTACTGAAATTGAGTTGAGGATATCTTCACTAGGGAGTTGGAGGAGGAGGAGGATGAAGAAAAAAATAGATGAATGTGATGCTATAAATGACTGTTAAAATTGTTAAAAAATAGGTTTCCCCAGATCCATTAATCTACATATCAACAAATTGAAACTTATTCGGTAGATTTTTGTCTTGTGTACTATAAATTACAAAAATATACTTCATGAAGCAGAAATTTGATTAAGAATTTGTGATTTTAGTTTTATAAAGTTAAAGTATGCTGTGTTTTTATTTCTAGAATTCTTTTGCCTTTTGTCTTCATAACTAAGATGTTATTACCTACATTGATTTTAATGACAGGGCAGGTGAATGGTTTTAGCAACCACTTGGTACACTTTTATCTGTTTCATGGACCTCCACTGGACTGTATCCATGAATTAAGTCAGCAAATAGTTACTCAGCATCTATATTGTGCAGCTTGATGTATTCTATGTGGAGTTAAATATTATGGGAATGAACTTCCACAGTGTTCTCCTAATATGGAAGAAAATCATGCACTTTCCTTTCATAAATAAAACAAATGACAAAAGTGTACTTCTTTAGCCCTCATAGTGTATTTTGGCTGACATTTACTGCATATTTATAGTATGTGAAATTGCCTATGCAATATTTGATACAGTAACTTTTTTAATCTTTGAAACATACTGTAAGGTAAGTATTATATTAATCCATTCTTCGACTTGTAGAAACTGTGGTCTCAAAAGGCAAATAGCTTACCCAGTGCCACATAGTAAAGTATAGAGTCAGAATCTAAACATTCTGGCTCCAGAATACTACACTTTAACCATTGCATCTTGCTATCTCTGTGTACTCCTTTTTTTTCTGTAGTATTTGTGGTAATTTAGGGAATTAATTCATTGCTTACCTCATATGTCAGTGTTTAAACACCATATAACTCATTTACTTTTTGCAGTTCTTTGAGGAAGGTGATGGCACTTGCTAGCACAAAAACCAAAACCTTCAAAGGTTACTTGACCAAGGTCAGGCAGTCTGGAAGTTAGGAAGACAGGAAATAAAAGATTTTTAGAAGACTGGTCTAGGTGAATGTCATTTTAAGTATCTTACTATAACTACAGTGCTGTGTGCTATTCAGTAAAGCATGAATTCCTATATCCTTAGCTGAGTGCTTTGGTTTTTGACTGTCATTAAGGGACAGGTACTCATGGCACAGAGGAAAATAGAATATAACAAAATTTGTATTTGATATTTTGTGTTGGTTGGGAATTTGAGGCTAACAAGAACCTCTCCTTGCTTAAATATATAATGACACAAACTAATTTTGAATGAATTTTCAAACATTCCAAGAACATGAGTCATACAGAAATCATATTTCTTTTTCATTAACAGGTATAAAATACAAGAAAGTATGTCTTGTTAAGTTTATATTTTATGAGAATTTGACATACCAATTTTAAAATTCCTTCTCTGAGGACATAACATTAAAAATTGATTTGCAGTACACCCAGACTCTTGAGAATTGTATGTATAGAATTTGTGCACTTTAGCTAATGCTGAATGTCATTTTTATGTAACAGCTCAATTGACAGGGATGGTGCTATGCGTTTATTATTTTCTGCTGGATAAATAATAGGATTATTTAGTACCTACCACTAAATATTAGACATTGTTTTAGACGTTGAATAAAACATGCTTCTTCTTCATTCATGGGGATTATACTTTGCTGTAAACAAGTTGTGTTTTAGGGGCCAGGGAGATGGCTCAGTGGAATAAGCGCTTTCATGGCAAGCGTAAGGGCCTGGGTTCAATCCCCAGTTCTGCCAAAAAAAATTAAAAAAAGAAAAACAAAAACAAAATTTCAAAGCATTATGAAAACAGTTTGCAATGTATTAATTTATCAAATCCATCTTATCAAGGTATCTTAAAACTGTCTCATTGATATTTGTACTTCAATAAAATAAAGATAAAATAAGTTGTGTTTTATCTCACTTTTAGTTTGTTTTTGGCTTCCTTGATTTGTATTTTTGTCTTTTGTGGTGTTGGAGATTGAACTTGGGGCTTCACATGTACTGTTCAGGTGCATTACCACTGAGTTCCATCATCAGTCTGTTATTTTTAGTTGAAGTGAATAGCAAGGTTCAGAAAATTAATTAAATTTGCCAGTGCTACAGAATTAATACATGAAGGCATTGAGGGAAAAATACCAAAGTCTGTACAGCTGTAAAACTTATCCTTTTATCATAAACCTTGAGGCAAAGATCATAGTTTCCATGAATTTTTTTTTAAATGTATTTAGTACTGGGTCTTCAGGGTCTCATTACACAGATTGGACTCGTGGTGATTCTCCTGTTTTCAGCCTCCCAAGCGCTGGAATTATAGGGGTGCATCACCTCACCCATTCTCAATCACCACATGGCCTGGGGGCGGAGCCAGCACTGCACACTGGGGATTTTGTCCACTCAGCTGTCTGACCAGCCCTCCCATGAACGGTTTTAAAAGTGTGTTTTCCTTCCTTCCCTTTTCCTCCTTTTCTCTCCCTCCCTACCAGCCTTTATCCTTTCCTCCTTCTTCCCTCTACCTTTCTCTCTTCCTCCCTCTCTTTCCTTCCTTTCACCCTTCTTCCCGCCTTCCTCTTCTTCCCTTCCCACTCTGTTTCCCCAAAGAATTGAAGACTAGTTTACATTTTCAAAACTTGATAACCCAACATACATTCATGAATGCACAAATGGAATAACTTTAGCTTCTATTCCCAAAACATAATTAAATTAGTCTCTTGTGTGATGTAGAATTATGTAAATATACACAAATACATGTACATGAATAGGTGTCCACATGTGTACATGTATTCTTTTATTCATTGATATATTGAGGAAAAAGCTTAAGGGAATTATAGTCTGTGCTTAATCATCACCTCTCTTGGATTCCTACCTTGCTTTACAATTAAGAATCTTATCCCTTG
Organism: Ctenomys sociabilis; assembly: GCA_004027165.1. Classification (NCBI taxonomy): domain Eukaryota; kingdom Metazoa; phylum Chordata; class Mammalia; order Rodentia; family Ctenomyidae; genus Ctenomys; species Ctenomys sociabilis. The sequence continues at coordinate 9,136 of PVKA01002116.1, forward strand.
GCATGCTTACAAAAATGGGCCACACCCCTTCACACTCCCACCATGATCCTAAGTCTCAAAAAAACCTTATTATTCAAAGGGATTTCGGGACTTTTTAAAGGGTCCTTTGGCAGCTATCTATAGTGGTATTGCTAAGTATGCATAATTTTCAAAATGGAAACCTGGTTCTGTGCTGTGCTGGGAACTAGGTTTTCTTTGCTGTTAAATTGTGTGGTCTTTGGAAATGGGGTATTTTTTTCCTTTTGTATAAATACTGTGGGCTATGTGTATCGGTGTTGTAAAATGAGATCATTGATGTACATTAATTTTGTGTTAAAATACTGTAATTCTAAGCATAAATGCATTGAGACAATTTTTTTAAAATGTATTTGGTACAGGGTCTCACAAGCAGCTCAGACTCTCAGTTGTCCTCCTGTTTCAGCCTCCCCATCACTGGGATTATAGGCATGAGCCACCACGCCCAGACTTGGTGGCTGTCTCAGTGCGCCCATTGCAGGGCTGGCAAGGCATGAAGTACCAGGGATCTAACCCTGGGATAGAAACCAGATTGAGCTCAGTTTTATTTTAGTAAGCCAAGAAGAAAATTCAGGGAAAATATTACTAATACTGCTAGGCTTTAGTTTTTGTTTTACTGAAGATTATCCCAGAGATCGAACTCTGGGACAGAAACCAGATTGAACTCAGTTTTATTTCAGTAAGTGAAGAAGAAAATTCAGGGAAAATGTCATTACTAATACTGCTAGGTTTTAGTTTATGTTTTACTGAAGATTAAACCAAGAACCTTGCACATACTAGGAAAGTGTTCTACCACAGAACTACATCTCCAACCTAATCTTATTTTACTTTGAGTGAGAGTTTCACTAAGTTGCCCAAGTAGGCCTCAAACATAAGTATCTATGGCTACTGTCTCCTAAGTAGTTGGAATTATAGGCTTGCACCCCCTCACCTGCCAATGCTGCTAGTTTTAAAATCAGTTACATTTGGAAATTAAACAATGAATATCTGTTTTGTTTTGTTTTTTTTTTTTTTTAATGCAAAGTTTTGTTGAGTCTAAAGCTGTTCTCTCATTTACAAATCAGTTTCTAGGTTGCAGTTTAGTAAGAACTAAAATAAATTCTTTTAGAAAATGGTTCTTTTACCAGCATCCTTATAACTAGGCATGTGCCCACCCTTAAGCAACAGCGAAGATGGGGACCAAGGCCCCAAAGCCTTAAGAATTTAGTTTGCTATCTGTATCTCATTTGACTACTCAGAACACTCTTGCAAGCAGGTGCAGACATTGAAGATGTCTCATGAGACCAGCTGCCCTTTAAAGCCAAGAAGTGTGTGCTTGCTTAGGCTTGAGCCCTCTAGTGTACGAGCAGCGTATCCCTGTGACAATAAATATTGCTGCAGTAGCTTTGCAGAGCGCTCTCCAGGCTAGCTCACACTAGCCTGCTCAGTAACCAGTCTCTGATTTTCAAACCATGGTTTTGCTGCCTTCTTGCTCTTTTCAGTAACCTATTTCATTACCTTAGTACCTCATAAATTCCACATCTACTGATCCTGCCCTACAGCAAATAGTTACAAAATCTAGAAGTTAAAAACATAAGGCAGAAAATTGGAGCTTTGCCTCTCAAGAGAAGAAATTTATTCAGGAAGATGAAAGTCATACAGGTTTTGTTGTCCAAGAAGTTTGATAATAGCAAATAACAACAAATCTGTTACTTCACATAATTACCATTTTTTGGTGAGAATACTTAATGTCCATTCCCTAAAAGCAATTTTAAAATGTTTTATTTGCCTTGAATTCATTTTGTAGGCTAGCCTAAATTTATAGGAACACTTTTTAAATATTTAATTGATTGTTGAGAAATAAAAAGGGCTGTTTAGGAAGTATGCCTTACATGAATTTATGTGAGGTGCTACTATTACAAAGAAGTTGAAAAGGAAAAAAATTACACCTTCACATGCCATTTACAAGTATTCTTAGTGAAGAATTGTGTTCCATTAGTTGATAGACCTATTTGCTTTTTGACACACTCTTACCAGACACTTGTTGCAGCAAAGGTCAATGAATAGTTACTCTACAATAGCTGAGAATAGCTCACTATCTATTTCTGCATAACTGTTCTGTAGATTTCACCTAAAATGACTGAGTCATTTATAGTGCTGGTAAAAGCAGAAAACAAGAAAAAAAAGACTTGTTTCCGGTTCTCTGTTTTATAAGTTAGTGCCACACAAGATGTCGATAATTTTCTTGAGTCTTAGTCATAAACACCTGTGAAGTGAGGGTAACCTGCCTGCCAGGCATGGCTTTTCTAAAGAGGACTAATATGGGTGAAAATGATCTGAAATGCCAAAGAAATAAATAGATACAAATATTAATCAGCACTCATTTGCCCTTACTCTTCTAAATATGTGTATCTATTTTCTATTAGATGGTGATTTTTCTATGTGTAATATAATATAGTACTGTTAGTATATAGTGACTCTTGAATAAAATTGAATGCTAGTATTTTTGTTACTTAAACGAGTGTATTATCCATTTAGCGTACATATTTTGATGATTTGATATCTCAGCCTTTGGTGATCCTGGAGGGACTGTGCCTCTCTGAGGGTTAGCCAGTTCCTAGAGACAGTTAACAATTTTCTACCACTGTGGTTTCCAAATACAAAGCACTCTAGAACCCATTCCCTTAATCACATCCTTTATGAGGGACTCACAATTTAGGTCACTTTCTAGGGCCAGGTGACAGGCAACTTGTTTACACCCCAGATCTCTAAAATTAATTTGTCATTAAGAAATAGTGTCAAGTACTGTTTAAAGTTTTTCTTGGAAGTAATTTGAGTTGAAATTGAAACTGGTTTTGATATATATGTATATGTGTGTTTGTGCACACACATGATTCCATATTACATATTTTGTTTGTGTAGGGTGCTGGGACTCAAACCCCAGAGCATTACATATGCCAAACAAGCACTCATGAGTTATATCCTGGTCCTGATTTTTTTTTTAAACCTCATTGAAAGGCAGTCTCTATGCTACTTGTACAAATCAACTTGGTTCAGTTCTTTTTATTTACAAATGAAAAAACTGGGCCAGGGAGATAGCTCAGTAGAATAAGCACTTGCCTGGCAAGCACAAGGGCTGGAATTTAATCCCAGGTACTGAAAAAAAGAAAAAAAAAACACATAAATATGTAAAAATAAATAAATATGTGTGCATATTTAAAAAAAAAAATGAAAAGACAGGACTAGACTGGACATGTGGTTTACCCAACTTGAACTATTAGTTATTAGCAAAGTTTGAATAACTGGCTTAACTCCTTGAAACTTAAATTGGTACTCAAGTGGTATATACAGTATAAGCTTTTTATTAGGAAGGCAGTTATTATAGGCAAGTTTTACTTGCTTCTCCACTTTCCCAAGGAATAAGGTCTTAAAGATAATTTTGTTTTCACCCATTCTGGATGGCAGTGATTTGGTTGCTAAGTAACTGTTAGTACTGATAGTTTAGCAAAAGTAAATTTTAGGATATTAATATAAAATGTATCTTATATACTAGTTTTAATAGTAGGACCCTGAAATTTTGTATCTTAAATCTACCTTGCTGTCTTTTTAAATGATTAAAAATAGGTGCTTTATTTTAAACATATTCCAGCATTTGTACTTTTCTGTTAATTTGGGTGACATAATCATGTTATAAACAGAGGTAATATAGGGAGAAATTATTCATGAGACAGATCATTGTGTTATAGTAACAGTGACGCCGGGCGTGGTGGCGCATGCCTGTAATCCCAGCACTCGGGAGGCTGAGGCAGGAGGATTGTTGTGAGTTCAAGACCAGCCTGAACTGCATAGTGAGACCCTGTTTCACTAAAAAAAAAAAAAAAAAGAAAGAAATTTAGTGAGTTTTAAAGGTTTGTGTAGTTTTTGGTCTATTGGGACATAATGCAAGAGTTTGGGAGAGAAACAGCTTTCTGATATGTGCTCTATGTTGCTAGGCAATATAGAACACAGGTGCTTATGATATATTTCCTGAGAAAGTTTTAATATAATCATTTTGAAATGAGAAATTAAGTTAAACTAAGTTAAGTATCTTACTTCAGATACTTAAGCAGGACATAACATATTAAGGAAAGATGTTAAATCTCATGAATATCTTGTGCTGCGTATTAGCTTGTTCTCTGATTACATGTTGCTTGTTCCCTAAGAAACCTGTAATTTCCTAATACGTCTTTTTATCATACTGACTAAAATACAGTAATTAGCATACACAGTTTAATACTGAGCCTTAAAAAATCAAAATCTTTGAGCACAAATATGATACCCTAAGTGGAAGATTTCATATGTGACCTCATGTGATGGCTTGTAGATCAACTTGGATACACACTGAAAATGTTACTAATGTCTCCTTTGAGCTACATGTATAAGGTATCTATGAAACATAAATGTATTTCATAAGTTGAGACCAAGTTGCTATCCTGTCCCCAGAATACCTTATTATTGTATATGTTCAAATATTCTAAAATGCAAACAATATCAGCAATCCAAAACACTTCTGGTCCCAAACATTTCAGAAGAAATCCTCAGTTTGTATTTATTGCTTGTAGAAGTAAGAACACTCACTTTTTTTTTTCTCTTAGAATGACTAAGGATAAACAAGCCCAAGTCATTATTTAATCATGAACTCATCTCTCTCAACCCAGGCAAAACAAGTCTACAATAATAATTAAGCCATCCAGTGAGATAAAGGGAGAAATTATATGACCATGATCTATTAATTCTTTTCATCAGTTCTTTCACTTCATATCATTCATTTCTTATGTGTTGCCAAAAATCATGGTTAAGTGCACATATTGGAAATATTCTTGAGCTATCTGAGCTATGGGCAATTAATCAGTTAAATCACTAATTTTTAAAATAGTAGAATAGATATTCAAGTGTTGAGTCTTTGGGAGGTTTAGTGTGCTGAAGAAATTTCAGAGACAAAATATTCTTGAAAGTTTATGGCTTCTTATAACTATAGGAAATACATATATATCCTTTGTTTAAAAGGCTTAAACATTGGTTATCCTGTCAGTGTAATTCAAATCATTCTTCTCCCAAGGTTTTTTCTTTTCTTTTTCTTAATTCTTTTTAAAATTGTAATGTGAATTCATCAGTTAAGTGAATAAAACCTTTCCTTTGTTTATGTTCTGAATCCCCATTGCACAATGCTAAATGTTTTTTAATTGTCTTTTCCCCTGTGATGACTAGAGTGGAATTCCCTGCAATTGAAGATCCAGTCTCTTATGGATTACATAATGGATTATGCAGGATTATTTTAATGATTTGAATGATTCCCCTTTACATTTTTAGATGAAAATTGTGGCCCGTACACCTATACTTCAGAGTAGAAAGCTAGTGTTTCCGGGTTGCTCAATTTACTGTTGAGAGATATGGCTTAAAATAGCTATCTGTGGGGTGAAACTGCCCCATGACAGAATTACAGTGTTGGAGTAGCCTCCTTTTGGCCCTACACTGCAGCTATTTTAAGCTATGACCCTAAGAACTAATGGCGTACTGTACCCTGTTACCACTGGGTTCCAGTTCTTTATTTCTAAGGCTAGACAGTTAAGCTGTAAACTTCTGTGGAATTAAGGCTATCATTGTGATGTTTTGGGAGTGTTTATATGTACCTATACAGATATATATATCAGGGGCCACGGAGATAGCTCAGTAGAATAAGCGCTTGCCTGGCAAGTGCAAGGACCTCAGTTCAATCCCTGATTCCACCAAAAAAAAAAAAAAAAAAAAAGAAGAAATATATCAGATTTCATTAAATGAGTATCATTGTTCAGGAAAAATGATAAAGAGAGCCATATACTTTTGTTTTACTTATGTATTTCTAACATTGCTTATTTAAGTGGGCTGCCTATAACACAAAAATTCAGAGTCACTTGATGACCACTTAATAAAGATTACGCTGTTTTTAAATGTTTAAGTACACTAGTGCCTGATTCTGTGATTTCTTTTATTTGTATTCTCTGTTCTGGTGTCATATTGTTTTTTCCCTTTATTTCTGATTTATCCATTTAATCGTTAGTGTTACTGGTTGCTAAGTTTCTCTTTTTTCTCGTTACTTACCACTGAACTGATTTCTTATATTCCTACTGAATATAACCATATTAAGGCAAAGTTCTGAGAATATATGAAGGTGGAAGTCTGATTTATAAAAGCTTATTTCTAATTGAGACAAATTTGTGTTTTTTCTCTCTCTCTCTCTCTTTTTTTTTTTTTTTTTTTTTTGGCGGTAGCGGGAATTGAACTCAGGAATTGCACTTGCCAGGCAAGCACTGACACAGAATATTCATTAACATTAAAAAAAAAAAATAGTGCATAAGAATTATATATGAAGAAAAAAAGAATTATATATCATGGCTTAAACTGAAAATGAGATAAATAGTTAAAGGTAGTGATATAATAAAAGCATGATGAAACCACTGAGAACCAAGACAGAAATAAAAAGCTTTGTGAATTGTAGGAGGCTTGAACTGATTCCTTGAGGAATGAAGAGCTTAAACATGAATAACAAAAGAAGAAGCTATAGACTAGGGCCAGCGGTATAGCTCAGCGGACTAAGCGCTTGCTTAGGTAAGCGCAGGGACCAGGGTTTGATCCCTGGTTTCCCATGCTGCGCCAGCCCTGCCTTTGGGATGCAATCCGGGTGTGGTGGTGCATGCCTGTAATCCCAGCATGTGGGAAGCAAAAAGCAAGAAGATCACTATGAATGTGGGCTGCATGCATGGTGAGACCCTGCACAAAAAAAAAAAGTAGACTGGAAACAAATACAAAAGAAAGAAACCTAGTTTACATACTTAAGAAAGACTCAGTAGACTATCTAAATTGGAGATTTTAAGGAAAATTTAGAAGATGTTGGCCAGCTTGGTCCATGTCTACTTTCAGAATGATTGTGTCAGACCAGGGACAGGTGCCATGTTATCAAAGTGATATGTGAGTGTAAATACTTTTGGAAAGATAAGAGAAGTCTCACTGACAGTGTTTTACTTATGATAAACAAGATATCACTTATCTGAACTGGAGGTCAGTGTGTATTTTAAGATCTGTAAGAAAAAATTGATAGACTTTGATGCATAAATATGGAGAAAAAATACATTAACAGTAATTTTTTAAAAGCTTCAGTGTGGCTGAAAATGATTATAATACTATTGAAAGAAATAACATTCAGAAAGATGAACCTGCTTTTTTATATTTATTAACTCAGAGCTAATAGTAAAATATTACATTGGAAATGTTTAGTTAGTATTTGGGGTTTGGATCTGAGAGAAAGTAAAAATTGCATTCTAAATTAGAGATCTTCAGTGTGGAGATTGTGATTGAAATTATGATAGCATATGAAATTGATAGCAGGTACAGTTTTTCAGTTGGAAGTGCTGAAGGATGAACTTTGGATTGCATTCAGTGTTTGGGGACCAAAAAGAGAAAGTTGGCAGGAAAAATGAGACCCATCAGAAAAAGAACAGGATAATGTGTCAACCCTTAGGGAAATTCAAGATACTGTTGAATGTTGTAAAGATGACTTGGAGACCAAGTGAGTGCTGAGAAAAGTTTAATGGCTTTGCATTTGAATCTTACAATAAGTCTAAAAACTAATCTGTATTTTTTAATATCATAGCTACCTTAATATCATAGCTAACATAATAAATGCATTTCTTGACTTGTATTAGCCACATTTCTGGTGTTAATATAGCTCTGTGTCCACCAGTATGAATGGTACTGATATAGAACATTTTTATCAACAGAAAGTTATAAAGGATGATCTAAATATCTGAAGAATGTTTAAAGTAATGTATTATGGTACAAGAAATTGCCATTAATACCTCTCAGTACTCCCTCTCATTTCAAACACTTATCCCATCTATAATGGTACTTTCTGAAGCAGTTCTAGAAGTCCTGTCTTATACTGAAGGTCTTTTCATGGATACCTCAGTGTCCTGAATGAATTTAAAAATATGTTTTGTAATGTCTGTCAAATAAAAACATTATGGTATATCTTCATCTGCCTTATACACCAGTTTGGGCACCATGCAATTTTTGGCTCTTCCCCAAAGCAAAAAGTGACCATAAAAGGTTTTAGGGGTGTTTTTTTTTTTTTTTTTTTTTTTTGGTGGAACTGGGGATTGAACTCAGGCCCTTGTGCTTGCCAGGTGAGAGCTTATTCAACTGAGCTGTCTTCCCCAGCCCCACCATAAAAGTCTAAAAAAAAAAATATTGCTTGATTATATCTTGTATGTAAGACCATTCTGTTTTATAAATGTCCAGAAATGGTAAACTAAAACTTTCAAGCATTTAAATAGATGAGTAGAGGAAAATACAAGCATAGGATATAATTTGGAAATATTTGGGGAAAATGAAGAAAGTATCTTGGGTACTGATACAGGAAGGCATTGTAAGACTATGTATTTATTTATTAAGCAAGTATTTAGGAAAGGCCTACTGTGTGCCAAATAATATACTTTGCCAGATACAGACACTACCATGCTGTGGAAGCCAAAGAGTATATAATTGAATAAAGGATGTTGAGTGCTTAAAAAGATGGGTTATGATATGATAATGCTTGAAATTGAAACCAATCTTCTTTGAGAGCATGAAAGTGTGCTATATATAATTCAGTAAAAAATTTATGAGGAAGGTTCTCTGGAGAAGATGATACAGAATAATTCAAATAGGATGATAAGAAATTAGCCACATTAGCAGACAACATTCAAGGCAAAGATCTGATCCATATGCTAGCTTGATGTGATCAGGGAAATACGGAGTTTCATGTGCGCCATCCAAAAGTCCATGTGCCATGGTAGCAAAGATCAGTTCCTGAAAACTCTTCCATTACTGTGATAAGGAATATAAACTCCTAATCATGAAAGGAAAACTTAAAGAGATCACAAGTAGAATATCAACATCAACTTTACACTGTAGATTGCTCATTGTGGACATTGGATGTAAAGAGGCTAATTTGTTTCGAGGAGGTTGATTCTGTAAGAAGACAACTATGAAGAGGGAAGAACTTGAGAGTGACTAAGTCACTCTGTGTAAAAGTATCTCATGTGATACCAGGGATCAAACCTAGGTCCTTGTGGTTGCCAGACAGACACTTAGATCACCAAGCTATCTGTCCAGCCCTTAAATTATTTTTAGTATTTTTGAGGTTTATGTAGACAGCTGTTTGTATGTAAAATGTTTAGGTAAGTATGAGTAATGGCATATTCCTGTAATTCCAGCATACTGGGAGGCTATTCAAGCCTAGCCTAGCCTACACAACTTAGTAGGATCCTCTTTTAGTTTTGTTTTTTTTTTCAAAAGACTGGGTTTGTAGGTTCACTTTAAAGCACTGGGTTTAATTCTGAAGGCAGGGGAAAAAACTGATTAAGTAAAATGCTTAATTTTTCTGTTTCAGTGTGGAGCTTCCAAAATTATTTTTATAAAGTCACAGAATATCTATGATTATTATATGGAGCTATTGTTTGAATCAGGGATGGGAGGAATGGCATGTACCCTAACAAGCCCCATTCACTCCATTCCTCTACTCTGGAAAGTTGGTTAAAAAATTAAACCCTGTCATATATTTTGGGTCTGGCACATTTCCTAATGAGGACATGTATTGAAGGCTCAGTCCTAGTTGGTGATCCTAAGTAGAAACTTGAGGAGGTAGGCCATATTTGGAGGACGTAAGTCCTTGCAGGCATACCCTTGCACCCTGGCCCATTCCGTTTGTTCTGTCTGGTTCCTGGCCACCATGAAGTGAATGTGTTGCCTGCATGCTTCTGTTATGATACCATGAGCCAGAGAAAACTTTTCATCCTTTGTTTTTCTCAGGTATTTTGTCTCAGTGACAAAAATCTGACACAGAGCCTTTCCTGATCTATCCCTCCAGCTGTAGGGGGAATTTTTATTCTTTAGCACCTCACTTCTTTGACCTTTAATCTCTAACAATATGCTGTGTCAGGATTGTGCATCTTCACATATATACTTACTCATTTGCTTTTATTCTTTCCATTAGTCAAGTTGTATATCTCCATGAAGTCTTTTTCTCCTTAACAATAAGTCATTACCCTAGGTACTGTGTAAGAGTCTCATGTCATTTTATGTTTCTTTTCTAGTGCTGGGATTAAACAGGTTCTCACACATAGGCAAGTGCTCTACTACCAAGCTGCATCCATAGCCCTTATACATGTTTTGTTATCACACTTATTATAGTTTGTATTTCTTACTCATAAGAGTTTCAGATCAGATCTTGTTTATTTTGCTCGCCATAAGTAGCTACTCAAAAAAATGTTTGTTGAATGAATAAATTTCACTTGTATACTAGGTTCTTGCATTAACTTCCATTACAGTTTTGGAAGCTTTAACTTATAATCAAATAGACACATTTCTTTTAGGCCTCTGCTAGGCGGGTAGGGGCTGCAGCATGTCATGGTGGGAGCATGTAGGATACCAGAACTGTTCACCTCAGGGCCAGTTTGCAATTGCCTCTCCCTAAAACAAAAGTAGAGGAAGAGACCAGAGTACCATAGTCTCCTAGGACATGCCTCCAATTTCTAAAACCTTCCTACCTTTTAAAGTGTTCACCACCTCCCAGTAGCAAGCAGGCTTTAATATTAGGGTTTTTGATTACATTTCAGATCAAAATCATAGTGTATCTCATTAAAAAATCAGGTCTTCAGAAGAAAGACTAAGGAGAAAAATAATTCATAGAGAGGACAACTTGACACAAAAGCATTAACTTGTAAGCTCTTCTGAACTGACTATTGTGCCTACTTCATAAGACAGTATTGGGTTTTAAACTATAGATGCCCAACTGTCTGTAACTAGTCATGGAGTTACCTGAAATCATTGGCTGTATTTCAGAAATACAGAGAGCACTTGTCATGCCTTCATTTGACAGTTGTAAGAAATTGAGCTCCTATAGCTTATATATAAGGTAAAGAAGTGTTTTGTAATTACTAAGTATAATTTCCAAACCTAGAATATTATTCTTTATATTACTATTATACCATAGAATCTCTCCTGTCATATTTCAGAATTTGAAATATGACAGAGCTTATTTCAAAATTTGTTTTTGTTCTTTTGAAAAAGTATTACAAATCGTGCTGCTATAAACATCGGTACACATATATCACTATGATATGATGTTTTCAGTACCTCCAGGAAAATTCCCAGTAGGGGGATAGCTGGCTTGAGTGGGGTTTCCAGTCCTAGTTTTGTGAGGAGTCTCCACACTGATTTCCATAATGGTTGCACCGATCTGCATTCCAACCAGCAGTTTAGAAGTGTTCCCTTTACTCTGCATCCTCTCCAACATTTGTCGTTGGTTGATATGTTTATGATAGCCATTCTTTCTGGGGTGACATGGTATCTCCGTGTTTTTTGAAAAGGTTTTAATCTGTTTATGTGCCTTTAAGTTCTTATAGGAATTATAGAACCGTACCATATTTTAAATTTTCATATATTCAATTTTAATGTCTATTTATAGTGATATGAATAAATCAGACTCAAATATTAGTTGACTTGATCTTATGCTATCTGGCTAGCAAGCAGGCCATTTCCTATGAATTGATAATTTATTTTCAGGTAGCTTGGTAAATTGTTGGCATTTTTTTTCTGTGCTGTGGGTCTGTATTTCATAGGACTGTAATATGATACTAGTATTTCAAAAATACTTGGAAATCTTTTTTTAATATGAAGAAATAAAGTCTAACTGGATTATTATGGGGCTGTTTTCTTATGATAAAATGAAAAGGTTGGTGTTAAATTCTAAAAGAATCAAACTTGTTATAGTTGAAAGTTATTCACAAAGAGTAATTCAAAGTGAGTTTCATTGTGTTTTAAATGTTATTATGGGGCTGGCCAAATAGCTCAATGGATTAAAGTGCCTGCAAGCAAGCACAGGGGTAAGGGTTAGATCCCTGGGTGTACTATGCTGGCCCTGCCCCTGGGGTACACTGAGACAGCGATTGAGACTGGACATGGTGGCACACATCTATAATCCCACCCTTAGAAGACTGTAAACAGGCAGATCATTTTGAGTCCAATCTAGTAGTGAGACCCTGAACACCCTGTAGACCTTTCCCTAAAATACCAAAAAAGAAACAAAAAAAAAAATGATGTTATTACAATGTCAGAAATGTCTTTCACCTAACTTCACAGGTGCTAGGCAAGCCATATTTCCTTTGGTTTTAATGTATATGTTTAAAATTTATATGCCATATAAAATATTTTCAACACATTTTTTACTAATAAGTCCTTAATAAGTAATAAAAGAAAAAATAATCCTTAGATGTAAATGACAAAGGATATAAACACAATTCAAGAAGAACGTTAAAGTGACAAATAAATATTTGAAAAAAGATGTCCAACCTTGTTAGTAATCAAAGAAATACAATTAAAAGCAGTAGTGAATTATCAAAGTTTTTTGTCTCTCTTTTAAAAATTAGTGTTTGAGGGCTGGAAATCCACCTTAGTAGTAGAGTGCCTACCATTTCTTGTTTTTGTCTCCAGCATTGCATAAGTAAATAGACTTAGTCTTGAATTATACTAACAATGTCTGAAAATACTACTTTGTTAAAAGGAAAAATTTTAACTTTCAGTAAGACTAAAGCTCCCACTGACCATAGCTCAGTCTTAGATGCTTGTTTTAGAGGAAACATTCTTAATTGGTTTTTAACATATCCTTCAAACTTTTTGTCATTTATCACACAGACTATTGTCTTGATTAGTTTTTTCTCATTGCTGGGGCAAAATACCCAAGACCCAGTTTCAGTCCATACTTGGCTGACTCCAAGGCAGAGTAGCACATGACAGATGACAGTAGCACATGATACTACTATATCAAAAGTAGTATCATGCAGCAGAAGGCAGTTCATGCAGTTCATACAGCAGAAGGCAGAAGAGCAACAAAAGCAGCAGACAGCGAACCTCCCTTTTTCCCTCCCTTATATTGTACTTAGCCTACCCAATGCAGGGCAGGTGCAGCTCTCATACTCATAATCCCAGCATTGGACCATGAACCTGTCAAAAACTAGAAGCCTGCCCCAGGGCTGCATGAGGCCTTGGGGCAGCATCCAGACACAAACCATAACACCTGCCATCAAAAGAAATATGTATTACTGTACTGTAAACATCATCAAGTTTGATTGTTTTCACATAATTCTCTTTTAAATAGATATATCTTAATGCAGATTTTTCTCATATTTTGTATTGCTATAGAACATCCTATTCCACAGCTATTTCAGTTCACAATTATTTAACTTATTTCTGATTTTTTAGTGTTACAATTTTTTATGATCTGTGGAAGTGAAGCAGCCCTATAAGTGGAATGGAATTTCCAAGAAGGAGAAACATTTTACAAAAAGCAGTCTCAATAGTTGGACAGCATTGAGAAGGTGACATGAGACCAAGGACTTCGAAGTTTTGCATTATATGCATTGGGAGAAAGACTAGATAGACAGACCAGAGTCTAAGACTAATTAGTACTATACTTAGTGTGTTGGGAATACAGAAAGGGAATCTGTTTGATTGCTATGAAGTAAGGCAGGGTATGATGAAGTTTGGAAGTGTTAAGGGGTAGGTAGGTAGTTTTTATAGAAATATATTCAACTTACCATTGTATACAGTTTATAACTGTACACAGTTTATACAGCTATACAATTTATCATTGTGTACAGTTTATATAATTTAATGATTATAGACAAGTAGAAGGCCTTTGGTTTTCTGAGTGAAGTGGGATATGGTGCAAGTTTATAAGATGAAAAGTGATATGATCTGACTTTACATTCTAAAGTGATCCTGCTGATAGCTGGAACTTCCAGTGGATAGGGCAGTAGGTGGCAAAGGGACCAATTAGGGAGCTATTTGGTGGTCAAGTCAACAAAGATACATCTCAGATAAAGATGGGGATCATGTAAAGGCTCTTAAGTCTTGTCTCAATTTTGAAGGAGTCACAGTTGGTGATAGAATATGAAAGACAGACAAGATTCAGGTTAGGACACGTATGGAGGATAGCATTAACAATTCTAGCACTCAAGAAGCTGAGGACCAAGGATCACTGAGAGTTCAGGGCCAAGCTTAGCTACATAAGGGGACCCTATATGAAAAACAGAAAACCAAAGGCCAGGAGATAGCTCAGTGGTCTAAGTTCATGCCTGACAAGCACAGGAATCAGGTTCAATCTCTGGTTCCTCATGTGCCAGCCCTGGGTGCCAATCCGGCCATTGAAACCAGACATGGTGGTGTGTGCTTGTAATCTCAGCACTGGGGAGGCTGAATCACAAGGATCACTGCAAGTCTGAGCTGCATAGCAAGACCCTATACCAAATAAATATATAAATAAAAAGATTTTTGAATAATACTAAAGTAAGAGGATAATTGCAAACTTTATCCTAAGAATTTAATCAAATAGTGATATACTTGGCTTAAATATAAATTCTGAAAAGTCAAATTTATTCTTCTTTGTCTTTTGATGTAGGGTCTTATTTAAGAAGACCCTTGATGTGCCATATTTTCTTTTTAATTTTCTCTCTCTTGATACTGGGGATTCAACCACTGAGCATTCCTCTGCCCCCCCCCCCCCCGAGACAGAATCTCCTTAAGTTTTTCAGGCTGGATTCAAACTTGTAGACCTCCTGCCTGAACCTTCCAGAGTGATGGAAGCATACATCACTGCATCCAGTTTACATTTAACTTAAAAAAACAAAAATTACATTTTACATTTATGAGATTAATTATCTAAACCTTTTCATCCTCTTTCTGCCTACTGAGATAGCCAGTAATCTCAAGCCAAAATACTTTACGTTTTCTTATGATTCAAGTTATCATTTTTCTTATATTGTATATGAATATACACACATGTCTGCTTTAAACCGTGTATCTAGTCTGTTACTCTTTTCCAAAACCACTTTATTCTACTGTTCTACTTTTACAAAATGATCTTAGTTGATCTTATGTATGTTCAATGAGTAGAATCCTGTGGGAAGATTTTCAGTTTTTCATTTCATAAAATATTTCTAGAAAAATACAATAAAATTAATTTAAAAAATAAAGTTAATGTATTTTAAGAAAAATAAGTGCATTTATAATAGTAAATTTTTTCCATTTATGAATATGTGTTTTCTGGTAATCATATCCTAACATTTTTTTCTCTCAAGATGTCCCTCAGATTTAGTTTTCTCAGGTGTTCATAGTTACTGTTTTGAATTGTTTGTGTTAGAGATATAGAAGGAAACTATTTGTATTGATCCTATATTTGTACATCTAGCTGAAATGTTATATTCTAGTTTGATTTTCTAGAGTTTTCTAAATGAATAATTGTATCTTTTTATGAATCATGACAGTTTCATTACTTTTAAGTTCTTATATAGGCCTGTTATTTCTTTATTCTACTGAATAGGCTTAGACTTCAAGAAAAACTGAGAGAGATAAGAGCAAGAATCCTATATTAGAAGCTATAGTGAAATAGCAGGTTTTTTCTTCATAGTACTAGAGATTGAACCCAAGGCATTGTACACGTCCAACAAATGTTCTACCACTAAGCTGCTTTCCCAGCCCTATAACTTTTAACCTATTAAATGCTTTTTTAAAATTCTTAATGAGTTTCTCTTGTATATGAGAAGTAACAATATTCTCACATCTGTTAGAAACATAAATGTATACGGTTCTTCATAGATAATTTATAATTTTTTAAAGTATATAAAGGCTAATAAATATTTCATAGTCTTTGACCTAGTAATCTCACTTCTAGTAGACTTGTCATATTCTACTGACCTAGTTTCATAAGACAGTTTCTGTGTTTGGATTTTGAATCCAACTTTTAAAAAAAACATTCATTTAAGAAACATTGTATACTCCTAGTGTACCAGAAATGTTGATAGTCAAGGGGCAAATGATACAAAACCACACAAATATCTTTGTTGTCTAAGCTTTTGTTGGTAATAATTTGCCTCTCATATTGTCATGGAATGACATGGTATCAATTTAGCAAAATTGGGAATATTTAATTTCTCATTCAATCATTGAGGTGGAAAAAATAAATAAAATAAAAAGAGACTGGGTGTGGTGGCATGCACCTATAATCCCAGCTCTTGGGAGGCTGTAAACAGGCAAATCACTAAGAGTCTGATCTAGTAGTGAGACCCTGAACATCCTGTAGACCCTTCTCTAAAAAAATAAATAAATAACATAAAAATCTTTGAAGTTTCTTAAGGAGCATGATATAGTGAAAATTGAGTCAGAATAATGCTTCATTTGGGCATTGCCTGGTCTCAAATTCCAGAGAACTGTACTAGTCTATATGAAATGTTTTGTGTTCTTTTATTTAGCAAACCCGCTTTCTCATCTGATTTATCGTATGATTCTGTTGAGGCAAATGCCCACTTACCTGGTGCAAGAAACAAGAAGACTTTTTTCAACTACCCATTATAAATTTTGTTTGGTACCTTAAAATCTAGTATCTTGCTGTTTAATTAGCCTACTGGCCAATTTCTCTATTTTAAAAAATGAAAACAGAAGGAAAAAAGAGGAATAATAAAAATTACTTGGTTTCTCCATGTATCTTCTGATGCTTTTCCCCTGGAAGTGTAGAAGAAAAAACATCAGTCTATCATAATGCATAGCTACAGTATCATTGTTTAATTACATTAATTTTTAATTGTTAAATATTATGTTTTATGTGCTCCTATTAGTTGAACAGATTAGTTGGATTCACTGTGCTATTTCCATGCATGTATATATCATGCATTGACTGTCCATCAGTCTTTTGTGTCTTACTCAGAGGTCCCTCTTCCCCTCTACCTTTTTCAGTCTTAAGGTCTCTAAATTTCTTTTGGTTCTCTTTCCGTCTCCCCTTGCCCATCTGTGGTGGCTTCTGTTCATTCTGTAGTACTTCTGCAAGGTTGACTTACTGATTTCCTTAGATGAGTGAGGACATGTGACATTTGTCTTTCACCGCCTAACTTGGTTAACTCAGTATAATATTCCTCAGTTCCATCCAGGTTGCTGCAGATGACATGATTCCATTCTCTTCATGGCTGAGTAGTATTCCATTGTGTAAATAGTGTTATGGTTTGTGTCTAAGTGTCCTCTCAGAGTCTCATGCAGTCATGGGGCAGCTTTTAGAGTCTGTGATTAGTTCATGATACTATGCTAGGTTTATGGGTGTGGGTGCTATTCTCACCCTGGGGTGGGTAATCTGTATTACAATGTGAAGATGAAAGAGAGGCTTGCTGGAAGCCACAGCTGCTGTCCCTCTCTTTGTTCTTTGCTGTTTTTCACTGCCATGAATTGCTGCCTCCTGCCTTGTGCTGCTCTGCCTTAGAGCTAGCTGAGTATAGACTGAAACCTCCCCTGTGAGCGGAGCTAAATAAGCCTTTTCTACCTAATACTGGGTGTGGGGTATTTGTCCCAGCACCAATAGAAAAACAAAACATACTGCATTTTAATTTAGACCCACAGATGCAAACATCACATTGTCTCCTCAGTGTGAGAACCTGAAAGAGAAAATGGTATCTGAAGGGTACAGTAGATACTGGGAAAAGGGAATGAACTTGTTCAAAAGGAAAGTGTTACTGGGTTGAGGAGAAGGACAGGAGAGGGAGTCGGGCAAAGAATATATCTATGTATGTAAACAGGATGGTTTATACTGTGGCTTTCTGCTGGTCTATGGAAAGAAGCAAGTAACACTTAATTGGTTTTGTCTCTTTTTTCAGTTATTTCTCCTCCTAATTTCTTCTTTTCTTCCCATTTTGTGTGCATATATTAGTTAATATGAATAGCTGGCTGGAAGACAACACTTCCAACTGGTTTCTTCATAACAAATGCTGTGAAATTCATATTATTTTAAGTGAAATTCTATATCGTAATTTTTCTGTTTTAATACTCTTTTGTTCTCTCTTTATAAAATAAAATTTATTCCTCTCCTGAAGGGCATAAATTACTTTCCTTTCAGATAATAATTGCCAAAAAAAAGTAGGAGTATTTTGGGGAGCCAGGGAGATGGCTCAGAGGAATAACTGCTTCCCTGGCAAGCGCAGGGGCCTGAGTTCAATCCCTGGTTCTGCCAAAAAAAGAGAGCAAATAATAATGGCTAGAAATAGCTGCATATATAGAAATTGGTACATATGCTTTATAACATAAACTTTTTCCTATGCTTTTTTAAAAATTGTAGTCCTACTTTTCCTGACAAATTTATAACTAATAATATCCTCATTAGGGCATATGTCCTTCTATACCTAACTCTTGTTTTTAAAATTACACTTTAGAGGAAATCCTTATACACTTATAACATTGGCACAGTAAAAAAAAATGTTACCACATGAGCTAATACTGGTTCTCATTGCTAAGTCAAAATATCTGGCACCCAAAATTAAAGGAGAAAAGGCTTAGCTGGCTCACAGTTTGTAGAAATTTTATTTCCATAATTTCCAAATCAATGGCATGGCAGACAGGCCTCACAAAGCAAAAACAGTTCATGGTGGGCAGAAGGCAATAAAGCAGTAAGGGACTTGAACAGTATCTTTCTGCCCCCTTTGTCTTATCCAGACCATTTAAGGTAGGTAGCCCTCATATGCTTAATCCTGATGTCCTTGAGCTAACATTGTAGGATGAATCAATTTTGGCATCAAGTATTCTAGAGCCAGCCACTCTGGGAAAACCCCACCTATGATCACACAAGGCTTTGCAGGGAACATCTAAACAAAGCCTTAACACACTCTTACTCCAGAAAGAATGGCTGTCATCAAGAAGTCAAATAATATCAAATGGTGGTAGTGAAAAAGGAACTCTTCTACATTGTTGGTGGGAGTATAAACTAGTACAACTATTACAGAAATCAGTGTGGAGATTCCATAAAAAGCTAAAATTAAAAATTCCACTCAACACATCTCTCCCCTTTCTAGGTATCTTCATTAAAGGGTTAACAATGTAGCACAGTAATGCATACATACCCATGTTTATAGCAGTACAATTCATAATGGGTAGGTTTTGGAAACTGCCTATGTGCTTAGCAACAGATGGATGGTTAAAGAAAATGTGGTATTTATACACAGTGGATAATACCCTGCTATAAAGAAGGATAAACTTGATAAATTATTTGAGCAGTGAGAAATAGCTAGATCAGGAAGATGGGTAATCTGTCTGATTCACAGATGGATTGCCTTTGAGAAATCTCAGTGGAAATAAATCTTTCCTTGTAGATAATAATACTATATTACTCCTGAGAGATGTTTGAGAAGAGAAGGTACAGATTTGGGAAACATTAGTTTAAGGATAGCAATAAGCAGTATCAAAGTACATGGTTCAAATGAGTAGATTGCTCAGATATAATTTAAATGAGAAGAGAATACCCTGGAGAATACATAGGAATTTTAGGAGGGGGAAGCATGCCAACAGAGTTAAAGCCAGGGTGTAAATAGTTACTGGTGAGACAAAAGACAAGCATTTCTGGTAGAGAATGGGATTAGCAGCTCTCAGCAGTTGGAACAAGAGCTAGTTCAAGGTATCCATGGGTTTTCCAAAAAAGAAATTAGTAGTTATTTCATGATTTTTTTAAACAGAGTAATGAGATCCCACACTTGATTTCAGTAGTTTCAAAAGAATGAAGAATGAGGAATAAGAAAATCAGGGTAGATAAATCTTTTAAGAACATGACATAAATTTAGATTTAAATGCTGATTTACAAAGTGGAGAAGAGTTAACAGAAAGCATTTCTGAAAAGGCAGGAAGTTAACACAGAGAGTCCAGTTTCAAGAAGGATGGAGTGATTACTAATACTAAATGCAGCCGTGCAGTGCTGTAATGTTGACTTAAGAAAATGCATATTGAATTTGGCCATTATCAGCAAGTCTTGTGAACCAGAAACTCCTTCCTGTTCGTGGGGCACTTTCTTATTGAGACAGATATGGTATGATCAAACCAACACATTTTTTTTTTATTTTTCCGGCAACAGTCTTGTTTTTTTGTTGTTTTTCCTCTACAGTGCTTCATTTGAGCTAGTGAGTGCGCCAAATAACAAGGACCAGAATCAGAGTAATGACCTTGATAATAGATGGTAAGATAAATACCAGAATTCAACAGTGTGTAAAAAAGATAGCCTGGGACTGGCCAAATAGCTCAGCAAATTAAAGTGCCTGCCAGGAGGCACAGGGGCTGGGAGTTGGATCCCTGGCCTACCTATGACCCCACCCTTAGGGCATGGCAGAGCTGGCAGTTGAGGGTGGGTGTGGTGGCACAAGCCTGTAATCCCAGCTCTTGGGAGACTGCAAACAGGTGAATCACTATGAGTCCAATTTAGTAGTGAGACCCTGAACACCTTTCCTAAAATACCAAAAAAAAAAAAAAAAGGTAGCCTGAAAGATGCCATTTTAAGGTTTGAGTGTGCATTAGCAGTAGGAGTGGTATTTACCAAAGTAGGTATTTACAAGCAATACTGAAAGACTATAACTTTAAAATTTAAAACATTTATTATTTATTAAACTTGTCTTATTGAATGGCTTTTATGTATTAAACACATTCTGTCTGGAACTATGTGTTTGTTCCAAGTGGTATTGATATGCACATAACAGGCAAAGTCCCTATTTTCATGGCACTTAATATTCAGAGTAGACTGAAGACAGGGAAAAAAAAATACAGTAAAAGGACAAGGTAATTTAAGATAAAACTAGATGATGGTACAGAGATGGGCTAAGGGGAATTCTTTTTTTTCTTTTTTCTTTTTTTCTTTTTTTGTATTACCAGGGATTGAACTCAGGACCCTGCACTTGCCAGGCAAGCGCTTATTCTACTGAGCTATCTCCCCATCCCTGATGGAACCTCTTTTTGATGGTATGATCATGAATGATATTTTTAAAAAATGTTTTAAAAAGTTATTTATGTATTTATTTATTTGGTACAGGTTCTCACTACACAGTTCAGACTCATAGTGAGCCTCCCATCTCATCCTCCCCAACTGTGGGATTATACGCTTGTACTGCCACGCCTGGTTCCAGAGCTGGCACAGCATGCCATATTGAGAATCAAACCTGGGTCCTTGCACTTGTCAGGCAGGCACTTTTACTGCCGAGCTATCTCCCCAGCC
The DNA here is from genome assembly GCA_004027165.1 of Ctenomys sociabilis. Classification (NCBI taxonomy): domain Eukaryota; kingdom Metazoa; phylum Chordata; class Mammalia; order Rodentia; family Ctenomyidae; genus Ctenomys; species Ctenomys sociabilis. The sequence goes on from PVKA01002116.1 coordinate 30,242, forward strand.
CATGAATGACATTTTTGAAAAACAAAGATTTGAACACAGATCAGCATATTCCCAGAGAGCCAACTAGGCAAAGATCCGGTTGCAAAGATGTTCTCACCCAGGCAAGAGTATGTGCTAGGGCCCTAAGAAAGAAATGACTTTATTTACTCTGGGCTAGAAGAAAATCAGGAGCCATGTAAGCAAAGGAGATGCAAGATGAGGTCCAGAACCTAAATAGAATTAGTAGAGCCTTGCAGGTCTTGGCAAGGATTTGGTGGTATATTGGTACCAATGGAAATGAAGAAAAGGTAGTATGTTGAGCATGATCAGACTTTCCTATATATACTCAAGTATAATTTACCTACTATTATTTGTTTAAATCACTTGTCAAGTTGTTTAGATGTTGAACGTAAGTGTTCCTAATATCAAGACTTGAGTTTAGTAAGTAACAGGTAAGGAATCTCACCAACTAACAGTTCTTTAAAATAATGAAGGTCATCTTAAACATCACAGCATCAAGAAAGGAAAGCTGTTGTATGAACAGCAGTGGGAAAAGTATGTCAATACCACAGGTACAATACCATGCATAAAGAGCGTAGTCCTCATTCACATGGACCTCCCCATTTTAAAATACATGTTTTATTTTGTGCAGAATAAATAGGAAGTCTATGTATCATTGTACTGTACATCCAGGTGCACAAGCAGTAGTTTGCTTAGCTACAGTCACCTTTAAGGGATCTTTTACAGAATGTTTAAAAGTTTTATGTGTTCAAAGATACATAGAGGCATAATAATGATAGTTTATATTTATGTATTGCTTTATAGTTTATTATCCTGCTACCCACAGAAAATCTATTTGATCTTCAGAAACAACTTTTTTTTTTTTTGGTGGAACTGGGGATTGAACTCAGGCCCTTGCGCTTACCAGGCAAGTACTTATTCTTCTGAGCTATCTCCCAAACTCCAGAAACAACTTTTTAAAATAGGTAACATGATAAGAATTTTCGGGAAGTTAATGTTATTTTAGAGGTGAGGGTACTAAGGATCTCCAGTGCACAGTCATGAATTCACAACTTCTAACTTCATTTATTTTGCCTTTACATTTCTTTTTCTTTTTGAGATAGGGTCTCATTGTGCAGTTCAAGCTGGCCTTAAGCTTACTTTGTAGCTCAGGCTGGTCTTGAACTCACAACAATCCTCCTGCCTCAGCCTCCCGAGTGCTGGGATTACAGGCCTGCGCCACCACTCCCGGCTTTGCCTTTACATTTCATGCTGACTCAAAGGTGAATAAAATTATAAATTTGAAGAACTAAAATATGTATTACTAAAATAGTAAAAATGAAAAAAATGTGTATTTTCCCCTTCTCACTGTTTCTTCCAGTTGACCATCTGCACTGATAGATTTTTCAGCAGCACGGTAAAGAGGTAGGAAAGATGAAAGAAGCCTTTATTAACACCAAAAACATGGAGAGGATCAATATTCAGGTAGATCCTGTGGCCTGAGACAAAGAAAGCTGAGGCTTTTATGGACTTTTGCTAGGGGTGGAGTTTGAGGGGGATGTTTAGTAATATCTGAGGATCTGCTTGGGGTCTTTCCTGTGGCAATGGGAAAGGTGAAAGGATATTATTACATCTTGGGCTGGTTTGGAGAAGTAGTCTCTGGGAAAATAAGCTGTTGTTTTAAGGGCTTTAGCATATTAAATGACCACCTTCAGCTATTCATACACACTGTAGGACAGTGATGGTAAATCGTTTAGAATTTTCAGTGATAACACATGACATAGGTTTACTACCACCATCTTAGAGATTTAACTAATAACAGATAAAAATATTCAGGGAAAAAAAGTGGAGCTATATAAAATACAAAAACTTGTCATTATTCCATAAATAGCACAGTATTCAATGCAATATAATATTTACATTTTATTAAACAGAGTAAATAGTATAAAGGTGATTTAAAGTATGTGGAGGAATGTAAGTAGGTTATATGTAAATACTGCCTTTTGACCATCTATAGATGTTGGTATTTGGGGACAGGAGTCCTGGAACCCCAATCCCTTGGGATACTAAAGGAAGACTATTTATATTTTAGTTGTGGGTACCTTGAAAGAGTTGAAAATGCTATGGAGCCAAAAGAAATTGACTAACTTTAACTAGGAGAATCAAGTTTATTTTTGTTTTTTAAAAGAGTAGTGTTTTCTCACTTAGTAATTTTTTTTCTTGGTTCTGTATATTTAAGGTACTCCAAGTGAAGTTTTAAAATAAGCACTTTTATTTTACTCTCAAGAGACACATGTTTGTTTCTGCTTGCATATTTTATCCTTTATTGCTACAAACTCAGTAGAGAGTAGTGGTAACAATAGCTAATGTATAATCAAGAATTCTGTGCCATGAACTGTGGTAAGGGATTTGTAAGTATTTAGTCCTTACATCAACTTTCTGAGGTGGGAGCATTCCTTCACAAATTGATTTTTTTTTAAAACCTATTTATATACTTGACATTCCTACACCTAATGAGAATGTAGGATTGTGTGAAAAACATGCTGTAAGGCCTGTGTTGTAGTTCAGGATAAGACAGTTGAATAGATAACTTTTTGGTTGTATTATGCATTATCACATTTTTCTCTGAGTGAAGCTAAACTTGAGAGATGAAATCTTAGCTATAAATCATGAGTGAATAAAGTAATAATACCATGGATGACTTTATTATAGTGACAGTATATAACATTCATTGATGGTTTTGTATTTTAAGAAAACAACTATGCACATTTTAAAAAACACCAATAAATAGATGTTTCTTTAAATAATTTAGAAATGGGAAACATCCATTAAAGTTAATCCTTTCACTCCTGTAATATTCTTCATATAAATGAATTGTATTGCTTACTCTGGAAATGGTAACAGTATATTGTATTTGTATAGCATTTTTCTTCTAAGGATCTCAGAGTGCTTTTCAGTGTCTCATGAATCCTCATAGTACTTCAGTGAAGTATGAAGGTGACAATTTCTTTTCATTTCATTTTCTAGTTGGAGAGAAAAATTACAAGGAGGCCCATTTAATTTATGTATGGTCCCATTACTTAAACCAAGAGGCCACCAGCTAGCCATGGTAGCTCACCATTGTAATTCTAGCTACTTGAGGCTTGCCTTGTTTACTTTAGCACTACTCTGTCTCAAAATACAATTTTAAAAGAACTGGGGGTGCTTCCCTGACATATGTAGGACTCTTGGTTCAATCCTTAGTAACAGTAAAAAAAGAGAGACAGCTGAGCTAATAAAATTATTTTAGGAAGACTATTTTATTATAATACAAGTCATTAAATTCTGTTTTACATTACACAGATTATTAGAACAAACATAATAGCTTTAAAATGTTCACATGGAATTTTTAAAATTATTTTGGGGAACAGAAAACATTATAACACTCCTCCCTGTTTTTCTTTTACTTTAGGTCAGCAGCAAGGGCAAGATGGAGTGAAAGTTCAGCAAGCTACTATAGCTCCTGTAACAGTGGCAGTTGGAGGAATTGCTAATGCGACAATAGGTGCTGTTAGTCCTGACCAACTCACACAAGTGCATTTGCAGCAAGGCCAGCAGACTTCTGATCAAGAGGTACAACCTGGCAAGAGGCTTCGAAGAGTTGCCTGTTCCTGTCCTAATTGTAGGGAAGGAGAAGGAAGGTAAATGATCTGTTTTTAGCTGTCACCCTCTGGAAGGTATAAAATAGTTACAGTGAAGTCATTGATAACTGGGACCTTTGGAGCCCCAAAATTACAATTAAAAAGGTGTTAAATTGGTTATTTGAGAAGTGAGATTTGAGAGGTCTGCTTTTGATTATCATGTATTTTTTAATGAGTTCTTCTTTAATTCACTATGTAAAATATGTAAATATCCTTATTGACATAAAATTATCTCATACATATCTTTAATCCATTTAAAGTGTACAGAAGTATACTTATTAATATATTCACAGAGTTATACAGTTATCACCATAATTTTAGAACATTTTTGTCATCCTTAGAAGAAATTTTGTATCCCTTAGCCATCAGTTTTTACCAACTCGCCAGCCCTCCCAGCCCTAGGCAGCCATTACAATGATTTTTATCTTTATAGCTTTGCCTGTTCTGGACATATGAATGAAAGCATGCAGTGTGTGGTCTCTTGTGATTATTTCTTTCATGTAGCATTATACTGTCAAGTTTCAGTCATATATCATAGTGAATACTTAATTTATTTTATGGATGCATAATAGTTCATTCTACAAACATACAGCATTTTGTTTATCTCATAACTTGTTGGGTATTTTTTTCTCCAGTTAATCACTATGAGTAATGCTACTGTAAATATTTGTACAGAAGTGTAAGTGGCTACTCTAGTTTACACTCCTACCAGTAATATTTGAGGGTTCTGATTTCTTCATATTACTGCCAGTAATTAACATCTGACTTTTTTCCTGAGTGCTGGGATTATAGGCATGCTACCACCACACCAAGTTTAACATGACTTTTTGATTATACCCATAGTAGTGAATTTGAAGTGGTATCAGTGATTTGATTGGAATTTTCTTGGTGATTACTAATATTGAACATTTTAAAAAATATTGAACTTTTTTTTTTATCATTTGTGTATGCTTTGAGAAATATCCTTTCCCCATTTTTAATTGCATTCTTTCTCACTATTCATTTTAATACATATAGATACATGTATTCTACATCTATGTTCCTTACCAATATATTAGTTATAAATATTATTTCCTATTGAAAGAGATATCTGCATAATGGCGTTTTTTTTTTTAGGTATTTAATACGGGGTCTTCAGGGTCTCACTATACAGATCAGACTTGTAGTGATCCTCCTGTTTTCACCCTCCCAGATGCTGGGATTACAGGCATGGGCCACCACACCTAGTCTCAATCAAGGGCTCAGCATGCCCTGGGGGCAGGCATATGGTTTTGGTTATGTCTGCTTTTGGTGTCCTATCTAAAAACCCATTGCAGCCGGGCGTGGTGGCGCAGACCTGTAATCACAGCACTCAGGAGGCTGAGGCAGGAGAATTGTTGTGAGTTCAAGACCAGCCTGAGCTACAAAGTGAGCCTAAGGCCAGCCTGAACTGCATAGTGAGACCCTGTCTCAAAAAGACAAAATAAAATTAAAAAAAAAAAAAAAATTAAAAAAAAACAAAACCCATTGCTAGCTCTAAGATTATGAAGAGTCTTAGTTTCATTTTGAGTTTTATACTTTTCTTTGATACTTAGCTCTTTGGTCAACTTTTAGTTATTTTAAAAGTATGAGGTAAGGATCCATCAATACATTTATTGAAAACACTGTCTCCACTTTGAATAGCTGTGGTACCTCTGTCAAAAATCAGTTGACATAGGTATTTAAGGTTTATTTCTAAACTCTTGATCCTGTCTTATTGTATGTTCATCTTTGTACTAGTACCACACTCTCTTGATTACTTTGGCTTCATAATAACTTGAAATTGAGAAATGTGTATCTTCCAACTTTGTTATTCTTCAGAATTGTTTTGCATAGTTAGCAACAATTCATATTCTGTGTGAATTTTAGTGTCACAAATGTCAGGTAGAATTCTGGTGGGACTTTAGCTTGGAGACCATAGCCAACCTAGCTATATTAGGTTTTTTTTTTTTAATCGATGCTATTCATTTAGATCTTTACTAACTTCTTTCATCACTATTTTATAGTTTTTAATGCTTTGCAGATTTTAAATTATTCCGTCTTTGTTCTTCTTGATAGTGGTATAAATGAAACCGTTTTCTCAGTTGTTCATTCCAAATGTACAGAGATACATTGTTTTTTTTATATTGTATGTGACAGCTTTCCCATTGATGGAACAAAATACCTGGTATCCACAACTTAAAGGAGGAGAGGTTTAATTTGGCTCTCAGTTCAGAGGATTCAGTCCATGGTTGGTTGGCTCCAAGGTGAAAACATTATGGGGAAAGGGCATGCATGGCACAGGAAGCTGCCGACCTCTCAGCACCCAGAAAGAAGATGAATCAGGGAGGAAGATATACCCTTCAAGGGCAGGATCATACTGGAAGAGTAACATACTTTTCCAAGTTGGTCTCACCTGACTGCATAGTCCACTGATGAGAATAGCACCCTATAATCTAGTCATCTTTTAAAGCGCCACCTCTGTCCCAAAAAGGGGGAATTTTAATACATAATGTATTATGTTATATCCTACAACTTTTTCTGAGGTTTTCATTAGTGCTAGTAGTTTTTTAAACAAGATTCCTTAGGATTTTTTTTTCTTTTGTGGGTAGTTGGTTTGTTTGTTTGGGGATTCTAGGTTTTGGAGACAGTTTCTCGCTGTGTAGTTTAGACTGGCCTTGAACTCATTGTTTAATTGTAGCTCATGGTGGCCTCAAACTTGCAACAATCCTTCTGCCTTAGCCTCCTGTGTGCTGGGAATATAGGTATGCACCATCAAACCAGAGTAGGATCTCTTAGAGCATTAGTGGTGAACCTATGGCATATAGGTTTTTTGTACCATGAAGAGGTTTACCATTATACCTTAGGATATCTGTAAGATTATATTTGTGAATAAAGACAGTTCAATTTGCTTTTTCACTCCAAAGGAGTTTTAGGGTTTTTTCTTCTTTTTATCCTTTTTGTTTTAACTGCTATATCTAGAACCTCTCATACAATGTTCAATAGAAGTGGCAAAGTGGCATAAGTACATATCCTTTATTTTTCCTTGGGGAAAGTATCTAGTTCCTCACCATCAAGTGCAGTGCTCTTCCTCTTTTTTGGAGTATACCATGAGGGATGTTTGATTATGATGATCTTGTGATTTTTATTTTTTGTTCTATCAGTATGTTATATTAAATTGGTTGCTACATGTTTCACTTTTGCATTCTTGGAATACATCTTTTGGCTATAATGTAGAACTCATTTTAATTTTTTTATTATGATTTTTATGTATACAGGGTCTATAGGGCCTCACTATACATATCAGACTTGTAGTGATCCTCTTGTTTTCAACCTCCCAAGCACTGGGATTATAGTACAGCCACCCTGCCCAGTCTCTACCACTGTCTCAGTGCACCCAGGTGTAGGGCCAGCAAGGCATGTCAGAGATTGAACCCTGATCTCTGTGCCTGCCCTTAAGTAGGCACTTCAGTCCACTGAGCTATCTGGCAGGCCCTGTAACTCATTTTATATATTGCCAGATTGTTTGTCAATATTTTATGGAGAATTTTTGGATTTGTGCTCATGGCTTACATTAGCCTATGGTTTTCTTTTAAATGTGTATCTTATCTAGTTTGAATGTTGGTAATACTCTGGAGCTAAAAACTGAAGCAATGGCATATTTCTCTCTGGATGACCCTATTTTAGAAGCTGTATGATTGAGGATAGATAAGGCCATCATATAACCTCATGTCATCTTAGTTTGTTTCCCCCAATTTAGACATTCCAATTTATGGATCGTGAATGGCACAGATAAGGGCAGTCAAGACCATAACATTTCATTGAACCATGACCATGATAGAGCATGTTTCCCAGATATGAAGGCAGGTGAGAAAAGGAAGTCCTTACTTTTCAGCCACACTCACCTGAAACATGTAGCTGGGATTACAGATAAATGTAATCGCCAGTCTAGATAGCCCTCTAATTGGATGGTTAGAGGTTTTCTTCAAATGAAATTTTTTTTTACTGTAAACACAGTTGTGACATTAGGTTCAAACACATCTACTCAGGAAAACACATTTAATTACCTTGATTTCCTTTTTTTCCCCCATGATTGGGGAGTGTAATTAATGTTTGTTGTTGGTTTTGGTTTTTGTTAGAGGCAGTAATGAACCAGGAAAAAAGAAACAGCATATCTGTCACATTGAAGGGTGTGGAAAGGTTTATGGCAAAACATCTCACCTTCGAGCACATCTCCGCTGGCATACTGGAGAAAGACCTTTTATATGCAACTGGATGTTTTGTGGCAAGAGATTCACAAGGAGTGATGAGCTTCAGAGACATAGAAGAACCCATACAGGTTAGTTGCTTTATTTTAGGACTTGTACTTTTTAACTTACGTTTTTAGTACTGAAATAAAAGACTGCATGATAGTTTAGCTATGAAGTTAGAAATATACAATTTAAGGGGACAAATTTCACTTTAGCAATTATATAAAAGATGTTAAACATTAAAATATTTTACCTCATTTTTGAGGTATATTTTACTCAAAAGTTTTATAGACATCTTTACCTGACCTAGAATTGGTTTCATTTGTTTATCTTATATATGTAGCATGTTGAATTCATTTAATAGTTTCATAAGTATTTACGTAGATAAAAAGAAAACAGATCTTATTGATGATCTTCATTAGTTTTATATAACAAATACCTACTTAATTCTCAGAATTGACAGTTGTTAATACTGTGTTTTCTGTTACTTTTTAGAACAAAAATTACAATATAGTTAAGATTGAAAACAGCTGCTATGAATTTAAGGTGCCTGAATTTTTAGTATATTTTTAATATCCTTACATGTATTATTCATGGATCTGTATAAATATGTTTTGTTTTGGTTATGAAATATCATATAAGTAATGTTGCAGAATCATGATTTTACTATGTTTTGAGATAGTCTAAATATATGTAGTTCTTTTAATACCAATATAGTATTCTGTTGCATGACTCTACCACACTATATTAATCCAGATTATTGAGGTACTGTCACAAATATTTGGGCTGTGAATAATACAGTGAACATGTGTAAGAAATGATATGGAATTATTGGATCATAGACATAGTTATACTAGATAACAGTTAAACAGTCTCTAAAGTAGATGTTACACTAATTCAACAGCAATGATTAACAGTTCTACTCTGTGTACTTACTACTTAATGTAAGGCCTCAAGAGATTTTAAAATTTACATTTTTCTGCTTTTAAAATTTACATTTTTCCTGATTATCAGTGAAATTAAGCATCTTTTCTTATGTATATTTGTCATTTATAGTGTATATCTTTTTCTGTTCATTGTTCAGTTTCTCACTTTCCTTTTCTATTTTTTTCTTGCTCATATTTCATCCTATCATTTGCCAGTCTTTTATTTTTATACTTTTATCAAACACAGATTTTGTATTTACTTAAGATATAAATTTTTTCTTTTGTTCTTTGCCTAGTTATGAAGTAGAATTATGAAGTTATGACGTATTCTTCTGTTTCAAGATTTTTTGTTTTATTTTCAAACATTTTTTAAAAACTTGTTCTTCTAAGTTTGGTCACTTAACATCTTGGGGTTTTTGTTGTTTCGTTTGGATGATGAAATAAATTGGGACTATAATTTCATAATTTTATTTCTCTTTGATATGGACAGCCATTTCTTGCCCAACTCATTCTTTCCCTACTGATTTGTAGTAAGATTTCTCTTCAAATCCTCTGAGCTTTTATCCCATTTGTCAGTTCTCATATTAATACCACATTGTACTATTGTAATTAGTATGGGTTTACATTAAGTCAGAACATCTAGTAGGGCAGTTTTTATACTTTTGTTCAGAACATTTTAATTAGAATATGGCTAGGAAATATTTGGTATTTACTGAAAACAGTAATTTGACTAAGCTATTGAATTAGATTTTCGTTTGTACTAAAATACATATAGAACATAGCAGAAAACAGAACTGGCATTTTTGATCAGCTACCATATGTCATATTTTAAATATGTTATTTTTTTCACAGCAATACTATAAAGAAGGAATTAGCTCCATTGATAGAAAACAGCCTCAAAAAATTGTCAAATCTATTAAAAATGCTAAATATAAAATTACCTAAATGACATGTGCATGAGGTATAAACACAAATGAATATTAGCATATTGATTCAAACTCTGTAATAGCTGTTACTAAAACTAAATTTTTAATTTAAAAAAAATGTTTGTACAACTAAAAAGAATTAAATCAGATAGAGCAAAATGAACGGCATATGCTGCAGGGTACTAATCAGCTTTTCTTCTGGATGGTTAAAAACCTAAGTTGATCAAAAATTGGAGAAATAGAAGGGCCACAAAGTCAGGCAACATTTTGGCCCTAGCCTTTCAAGGTCAGGGAAGACTCAAGACATAGGAGAACCTGTACTGTAACATCATGGAACTCAGTTGTGCCCCAAATTTTCTTGTGTGTGTGTGTGTGTGTGTGTGTGTGTGTGTGTGTGTGTGTCTTTTTTGAGACAGGATCTCACTATGCAGTTCAGGTTGGTCTTAAGCTCATTTTGTAGCTCAAGCTGGTCTCGAACTCACAATAATCCTCCTACATAAGCCTCCCGAGTGCTGGGATTACAGGCATGCACCACCACACCTGGCTTCTGCCCCAAATTTTCTGATCAAGGAGATTATGGAGCCACAGACGAAGGCGATCAATGATCTATAGTGTGCCTGGGGACAGTCACATTGAGAGAAAACTTTGTCTCAGGCTCTCACAGACAGCAAAATGGTCAAGCAATAGCCATGACTCATCTACATGGCTGACTCTGACAAAGGATCTACAGAGTGAAGTACAGGATTACAAGATAAACCCTGAGGGGACTTAACTGACCTTATCAGATACAAACACTACATTTTTTGTTATATAGGTCTTGCTTTATTTCGGTCTTAACCGTTCAGCAGAAAAGTATAAAAATGAGGTATATAACGTGGGGCCATAATAAGTTAAGCTATAAATGGCTATAGTTAACAACTTCTTCAGATAACTCACTATTATTGTGGACTGCTGGACTGTGTTTGATTGTGTTGCCAAGTTCAGGCACCTATAATGGTTTAATGACAATGGAGAGCCCATCTTTGACAGGTCTAGACAGAAAAAAGGGGGATACAAAGGAAGAACCGTGCTGTGTTTGTATAAACAGTACAGTTAGGATAAATATGCAGTACTTCTGCATAATTCTATGAGAAGCAAGATTAGCACTAGTAGAAGTTGGACAAGATAATATGTCGGCTTCTAGTATTGTGGACATCCACTAGGAAGATAACAAGGTAGAAAGTATTAATTATTGAAACTATGTTATAATTCAGCTTTAAAAAAATAAGTTTACAGTTACATTCTCTTAATTCATTGATTAGAGACATCTGCTCTAATAGTGTCTGTAAGTAGAATATCATGTATGCACCTTGTATGACAACAAACCATTACGAAAACAATTTGCAATATATTAATTATTGAATTTGTCCTGTTAATTTGATTTGATACTGTCTCATTGCTATTTGTTCTTCAATAAAAAAATGTTAAAACTTTTCTCTGGGATTACATGTTTCTAATTCCACCTTGCTTTCTGACATTATCAGATATGATGTGGTTAAAAATTAATTCCATGACAACATTGTGTCTGTTCTAGAAAAGTATTGTTACATCAGTTGGACAATGCAGTATGTCCTTCATGGTTTAGCAGTAAAAGAAGTATAAGGAAGCCAACAAAAATTGCCACATTGTTTCATTTGGCTTCAACTGGTTGCATCATTTCATCTAAGAATGATTAGTTCATAAAGTACTTCTGTATCCTATATCCACACTCATACAAATCACTTAATAAATTTACTAAATGTGTATATGTTTCAAAACCAAATTTTAATAGTTTGGAGACTTTTTAATGACCATTATCATCACTAAATAGCTTGAAAGTAATTCAGAAATGTACTTTAATTTGTTGATTGGTACAAGCATCTTGAATGTTTCCTGCACAAAATTGTGTAATGTGTTAGAATTTGGGGATTTAGCTCAGTGGTAGAGCTCTTGCTTAGCATACACAAAGTTCTGAGTTCTATCCACAGCACCACCCCCAAAACAAAACATGTCATCACTAAAGATTAATATCAGCATATTTTTAAATGCTATTTGCAAGGATTTTAAGGGCAATTTAGCTGATTAACTATGATTATTCTCTATTTTTATCGTCAACTCTGTTGCTCAGATTAACATATTACTACGAAAGATTGTAATATGATTGAATGTTACCACTTGCTTTCAAGAATTCTTAATTTTTTGTTCTTACCTTTTCTCTTTTCTTTTATTACCTTTTTTTAAAAAAAGTATTTTAAAGAGAATAATTGATACAACATTAGGAATGGTACACCTTTAGAAGACCAAGATGACAGGTATTCAAGCATGGTTTTTGTATTACATATTGCTATACTCTATGTAGTTACTTAATTCACAGATATAAGTATACAGAATTAGTCAACATGAAAATTCTGTACATTAACTGCTATTTTCAAGAAACTGATGAAAATTCTTAGTACAATCACCTTAGCCATCCTGTATATATACTTGCATGTTTCTAGCCCAACCTTTTTTCCTTTCTCTCTTCATTGTTTAATCCTTTTCCTTCCCTAGTTAGATTAATTCCTAGGTATTTCATTTTGGGGGGATGCTATTGTGAAGGGTATTGTTTTTCTAATTTCTCTCTCAGTGTGTTTGTTATCTCTACAGAGTTATGCTGCAAATTTTTGGGTTCTTGTAACCTGCTATGCTAGTCAATTTGTTTATTAATTCTAGGAGCTTCTTGGTGGAGTTTTTTTGTATCTTCCAAGTAGAGTATCATGTCATCTGCAAAGATAGTTTTAACTTTTTCTTTACCTATTCCTATTCCTTTTCTTTCTCTTGTCTAATGGCTCTAATAATGATTACAGAACTTTATTGAATAGAAGTGGTGGTGGAGGACATCCTTGTCTTGTACCTGATTTGAGAGCAAAAGATTTCAGATTTTCCCTATTTAGAATTATGTTGGCTGTTGGATTGTCATAGATCTCTTTTATCTCTGCCAATTTTCTGTAGGGCTTTGGTCATGAATAAGTGTTAGTCTTTGTCAGAAGCCTTTTCTACATCAATTGAAATGATCATGTGGTTTTTTGTTTTATCTCTACTGATACAGTGTATTACATTTGTAGATTTGTACATTGAACCATCCTTGCATGCCTGGGATGAATCCTGGTCATGGTATATAATCTTGATGATTTCCTGTATTCTGTTAAGTAGGATTTTATTGAGGATTTTTACATCTATGTTCATGAGGGACATTGGCCTGTAGTTCTCTTTTGGTTAAATCTTTCTCTGGTTTTGGTATCAGTATAATACTTGCCTCCAGGAAATATTTTAGAAGGATTGCTTCATTTTCAACTTGATTGAAGAGTTTGAGGAGTATTGGGATTATATCTTGTATAAATTTCTTGTAGAATTTCACTGTTAATCCATCAGGATCCAGGCTTTTCTTTGGCAGTTTTTTTTTTTATTATTATATTTTCAATTTCATTGGCTGATATTAGGTTATTCAGAGTAGGTAATTTGTACATATCTAGGAATCTGTCCATTTCTTCTGTGTCTTTGATTCTGTGAGAATAAAGATTTTCAAAGTAACTGTCGATGATCCTCTGAATTTCTACAGGGTCTGTAGTAATTTTACCCTTTTCATTCCTTATTGCCTGAAATTGAGTTTCCTCTTTCAGCCCTTTTGGATGAGTTTAGCTAAGAGTTTATCAGTTTTATTTAATCTTTGAAAGAACCAGCTTTTTGATTCATTAATTATTTGGATTGTTTTCTTTGTCTCAGTTACATTAATTTCTGCTCTAATCTATGGTTTCCTCCTGTCTTCAGTCTTTGAGTTTGGTTTCCTCTTTTTCTAGATGCTTGAAGTGTGGCATACAGTATTTATTTGTTCTTGTTCTGTTTTCCTAATGTATGAGTCCACCACTGTAAATTTTCCTCTAAGAACTGCTTTCATTGCATCCCACAAATTCAGATAGGTTGTGCTTGAATTTTTGTTGGGTTGTAGATATTGTTTAATTTCTTTTTTAAAAATATCATCTGTAGCCGGGCGTGGTGGCGCATGCCTGTAATCCCAGCACTAGGGAGGCTGAGGCAGGAGGATTGTTGTGAGTTCGAGACCAGCCTGAGCTACAAAGTGAGCTTAAGGCCAGCCTGAACTGCGCAGTGAGACCCTGTCTCAAAAAAGACAAAAAAAAAAAAAAAAATATATCATCTGTAACCCATTGGTTGATGAAGAGGGTGTTGTTTAATTTCCATATGTTTATGGGGCTTTTGTGTTTTGTCATCCATTTCCATTTTAATTGCACTGTGGTCAGATAATGTGCACGGTATAATTTCTGTTTTCTTGCATATACCTAAGCATGACCTATGGACTAATATGTGGTCTGTTTTAGAAAATGTTCCATGTGCAGCTGAAAAGAATGTGTATTTAGATGTTGTTGGGTGGAACACTTTGTATATGTCCATTAAGTCCATTTGTTCAAAGGTCCGATTCAGTTCTTCTACCTCTTTGTTAATGTTTTGTCTGCTTGTCTTGCCTTTCTGGGATATGTGCGTGTTAAGATCTCCTGTTAAGATTGTGATATTGGATATTAGATTTTTTGTGTCAATTAAAATTTGTTGTATATAGTTGGGTGCTCCTGTATTAGGTACATACATATTTATGACTGTTACCTCCTCCTCTTGTATTTTTTCCCTAACCAGTATGTAGTGGCCTTCTTTATTTTGTTTGATCATTCTTTGTTTGAAGTTCAGATTGTCTGTGAACAGGATTGCTGTCCCTGCTTTTTTTCTGAGGTCCTGGGGCATGTAGTATTGTTTTCCATCCTTTGACTTTCAGCCTGTCAATGTAGGAGTTAAAAGTGTTTCTTCTATACAGCATATTGTTGGATTTTGTTGCTTAAGCTACTCTGCCAGTCTGTTTCTTTTAATTGGTGAATTGAGTTCATTTACATTGATGGTTGTAATTGATGTGTATTGACTTATGTTTGACATGTTACTTTCCTGTTGTTGGGTACCAACTTTTCTCCATTGTTTAATTGTCTGCCCTATTTGCTGGGTTCTTTCCATTCTCATTCTTGGAATTATGGTCACTTTGATCCCTTTCTACAATATCTTTTAGTACTCTATATAGGGTTGGTTTGGTCATTATGAATTTCTTGTTCTTTGTCTTGGAAGTATTTCGCTTCCTGATTAAACTGGAAAGAGAGTTTTGCAGGGTATATCAGTTCGTGTTGGAATTTGCTTTCTTGTAGGACTTGAAGTACTTCTCACCATGCTGTTCTTTGCTTGATGGTTTGTGAGGAGAAATCTGCCATTAGTCTGATGGGTTTTCCTTTAGATGTGATCTGTTTCTTTTCTCTAGCAGCTTTTAGTATATTATTCTTGTGCTGAATTTCCGGGATCTTGATTGTTATATGTCTGGGTGTGGTTTTAATTTGGTTGTTATTTGGAGTTCTATATGCTTTGTTTATCTGAATGTCAGATTGTTTCTCCATATTTGGGAATTTTTCTGCTATTACTTCTGCCCATATTCTTTTCATATCATTTGTGTTGACTCCTTTTTCATTGATGTCTGAGCACTTCCCTGGCAAGCACAAGGGCCTGAGTTCAATCCCTTGTTCTGCCAAAAATAAGAATAAATTAAATTTCATTGATGTCTGTTAGTCTTATGTTGCCACCTCTGTCTACAGAAGATGCTCTTATAGATCTGGTTCTACACCTGGGCCCCACTGGGCCAAGCAGTATACCTCGGCTAACCCGGGCAGGATCTACTGAGCTCGAACTTGACCAACTGGGCCTGACTTGGGTCTGGCTTCTGTGCTAGGTATCTTCCTGCTACAGCCTGTGGAAATGAACCCACTATATCCAGCTGGCTAGATGTTCTGCTCCTGGTTTAGCACACTGGGTCTGGCATCTGGCCTCTGTCCAGGGACTTCCACTGTAGAGTCCCAAACTGGGCTCCTCCACTGTAATTTTTCTGGCACCTGCCCAATCCCAAACTGGGCCTCTCTGCTAGGGGTTAGCTTTCATTTTAAGGCACTTGGGTAGGGCATTGTGTTAGATGAGAAGATGCATGCTAACCAAAATATAGTGGTATCTGTGGGACTCCAGTTTTTTAAATTCAGATCTTCAAATATTTTCCCCCTTTTTTGATATTAGCGGCATATTTTGTGTGTGGGCTCTAATTTTGTTATACTCTGTGTCCCTTTCATCATTTTGAGTCCCAATTTTTACAGGTTTCTGAAGAAACAAATTAGATCTTTAATAGAATATATCCTCTTCTTTGAGAATCCCTATTCTAGTTTTCACAAATATAATATAGTCATTATTTTTACTTCCTTTCCTCTTTTTCTTGCTAGAGGTTTTCTTTGTCCCCTTTATTGTTATTTTAATGGATGTCTCAATGGGGAGAAGAAATTAACAGGTTATGACTACGCTGCTGTAATAAATTATAAAGATTTACTTTCCCTGTTAACTAGGAAATATTACAGTGATGTAACCAAGTTAACATTGTCTATAACAGTGTGCATATTTAATATGTCCATAATATAGTTTATGAATATTTTATTATAGATAAAGTGGTACCTCAGTTCATGAACTTAATTAGTTTTACAATTTTGGGGAATAGGGCCATGTTTGTGTTTGTGTAGGAAAGATGGTCACAGTTATGCTTGTTACCCAGGGTGAATAGAAGACAATTTTTACTGAACACTTCTATTTAGAAGCAGTTGTTTGCAGCCAGAAACATTTGTGAACCAAGACTTCATGCATTTTGTTCAGTGACTATTTGCCACTCATTTATAGAGCAACTGGCAATTTAGGGATAATTCCTAATACTGTTATAGACATTCTACATATTCAAAATACCACTACTTCTTTCTCATTGCCTAAGATAAAGTTCAAAAAAGTTTTTGAACAGTTCTGTACAAATGAATATGGGTTTTTTTTTCATTTAATATATGATGTCTTAAAGTGCGCTAGTCAAGAAAAAATTTCTTTAAATATTACATATTTGTAATTAATCAATAATTATAAATTTTAATGCAAAGGTAATAGATTGGAAACAGTTCCAGTGTTTTTCATAAGATACGGCAAATGGGATGCAAATAAATGACCTAAGAAACTCTTACCAGTTGTATTGACTTCCCCCTTCATATAAATGCTTGAGTGGATGTTGCAGGTGTTTGATTTGTGAACCAGAAGTATCGCCGTAGGGTTTACTGTCAGCCAAAATGGATAAAGCTGTCTGTAACCTGACAGTACCATTGGTTACACTAAATCTCTGAGCACAATTCATTTTCTTGAGCATCTAAATGAAAGGTAAACAAATGCAGGCGATTGAGAAGTGAAGTCAAACTTAAATACCAGTGTGCAGCTTGGGTTAGTTGTTCTCTTTGTGTGTCTTCTGGTGTGACCTTGCAGTAGATACATGGCAGGTGCAGGCAGCAAACATGAGGAGAAAGACCTTATATCCAACCAGAGAAGTAAGAAAAAGGCCCCAGAGCTTTAAGGCCAGTCCCATTTCAAAATGGAACTGTAGTAATAGCTTCATGGGCACCAAAAAATAGTTCATTAGGAGAGGGTGTTAGAGACAGGGTCTTGCTTTGTAGTCCAGGTTGGCCTTACCCGTTGAGATCTTCCTGCCTTGGTCTCCTGAGTGGTGAGATTACAGCTGTGCCACCAAGCCCAGAGAGAGAACAAATTTTTAACATTAATTCCTTTTATTGGTTAGAAGAAGAAGGAGGGAGGGGAGGTGGAGGAGGGGGAGAGGAAGAAGAGGAAGAAAGGTCTTTAGTCCATATTGTAGTAAACTTTCACATTAGGAAGCTAGAAAATAAAGAGCAAGTTAAATCTAAAATAAGAAACTAGGAAGAAATTGAAAATACAACAATAGAAAAAATAAATGAAACCAAACTCTGGTTTGCTGAAAAAGTAAAACTATCAAGTCCTCTTGCCAGACTGGCTACGAAAATTTACTAGTATGACCAAAGACCATGTAGACATTAAATGGAATGTTCAGTCTACTCCCTCAATTTGTGAACCAGCTCTTTAAAAAACTCAAACTACTGGTAGCTCAAGAAGAAATAGATGTTTGAATAGCCTTCTATATTTTGAATGAAGTGGGTTTGTAGTGTAAAACTTTCATCAAAGAAAACTGGGCTTAAGTGGTTTCATTTGCTAAGTTATACCAGTTAGTGAAAAAAAAGATTGCACAGCCTCTTTCTAAAACTTAAGAAGAAACATTTCTCAGCCTACACTGTCATACCAAGCAAGCAAATATATTACTAAGAATATAGAAAAATGTAGACCAATATTATAACTCTGGGTATCAATATTTGCAACAAAGGATTAGCAAGCTAAGTCTAGCAGTACCTGAAAAGGCTGAGCATCAGAACTGAATAGAAGGGCCAGGGAGATGGCTCAGTGGAATAAGCACTTCCCTGGCAAGAGCAAGGACCTGAGTTCACTAAGTCTAGCAGTACCTGAGAAGGCTGAGCGTCAGAACTGAATAGAAGGGCCAGGGAGATAGCTCAGTGGAATAAGCACTTCCCTGGCAAGCGCAAGGACCTGAGTTCACTAAGTCTAGCAGTACCTGAAAAGGCTGAGCATCAGAACTGAATAGAAGGGCCAGGGAGATGGCTCAGTGAAATAAGCACTTCCCTGGCAAGCGCAAGGACCTGAGTTCACTAAGTCTAGCAGTACCTGAAAAGGCTGAGCATCAGAACTGAATAGAAGGGCCAGGGAGATAGTTCAGTGGAATAAGCACTTCCCTGGCAAGCGCAAGGACCTGAGTTCAATTCCCCGATAAAAAAAAAAAAAAGAACTGAGTAGATCTGTATCTTATAATGTGGATAGCCACTAAGAAGATAACAATGTACAAGGTATTAATTATTGAAACTGTCCTATTAATCAGCTTTGAAACTGTCTTATTGCTATTTGTTTCTCAATAAAATAAAGAACTAAATAGAGTTTATTTGAGAAATTAAAGGCTGTTTGAACAATTGAAAATCACTTGAGCAGTATAATTCACCATGTTAATGATGAAAAAACAAAAATATGTAATCATTTAAATACACAGTAAATATTTCGCAAAGTCGTGCATCAATTTTTATTAAAATGTGAAATGTTCAGTAGCTTAAAATATTCTACACAGCGCCGCCATAAGTGCCTGCCTGGCAAGCGCAAGGTCCTGAGTTCAATCTCCAGTAACAACAGCAACAAAAAAATGACAAAAAATATTGTACACACTTTTAAGTTTTCCGTAGTTTTTTAGGTCAGAATTCTAGTGGGCTCAGCTAAAGTATATGCTTATCATCTCATACAGTGAAATCAAGATATCAGCAGGACTACATTCCTTGCTAAAGAATCTGCTTCCAGATTCATTCACATCATCAGTTAAACAGCTGTTGTAGGACTTGGGTCTCTGTTCCTTGCTGGCTGTCACCAGGGGCCATTGTTTGCTCTTGGAGACTGTCCACATTCTTGTCACATTTTCCATGTGACCTGCAGCAACTCATATCAGGGCCCTCTCATGTCTGACCTCTTTGACATCAGCTAAAGGAAGCTGTCTGCTTTAAAACATGTGATTCAGTTGAGCCCATACTGATCAAATAATTTTCCTGTGTCAAACTCCATGACCATAGTTAAATCTGCGAAGTCCCTTTTACCATGATACATGCTTCCATCGTCTAGGGTTTGAAATACAGACATTTTGGTTAGGACATTCCACCTACCACTCTGAAAAATACCAATAATTTTGATAACTAAATGCTTCAATTATAAAATATATATTTTAAAGTAAAGATATATAGTCTACATCTTGAGGTATACTGATCATGCTGTGGAAGGTCTAAAATTACCTAACACAGTAGAAAATATGACTTCACTGTTGAAAAAGGTAAAGAACTGAAATGAGTAATTCCTTTAATGAAAGTATAATTGCATAACATAATTTACATGTTTGAGATTCATGTCAGCTTTTATTGCTTGAAATTGAGCACCCACAGAATAAGTAGACCAACTAAGAAGTGCACATACTAACCATGTCATTATTAATTTGCATCCATTTTGTGGTGTGCTGCTGAGTAGCTGTTGATTATTGCTTCTTCATTTCTTAATCAGAACTTACCACTCCATAGTGCATGGTTACATTAAATATCTCAAGAGAATGGAGTTTTCTAAAGTCAGAGACTCATTTGTTTTTCTTATTACCAGTTGTGGCATGCTATAGATAGTCTATAGATTCTTGTTAAAAAAAAAAAAAAAAACCTGAGTTTATGAACAGCCCAATTAATAAATATTTGTTGAGGCCACTCTGTACTAGTTGACACCAGCTGTGTACTTACAGAATGATCCATATTCTTTGTACATCATCACTGCCTGATCTGATAAATCACATCTTTTATTGCTATAAAATAAAGTAGTGTCTCATTACAATCTGCCAGTGCAGCATAAAGAGCCCACACTATAAATCAGGTGCCTTGAATCTTGCTGTAATGTTAATAAGTTGATTCCCAAACAAACAAAAGGGGAAAACCTGACACAGACAAACCTGACTTCTCAGATTTTCTCTTGGTACATTAAAAGGCAGGGCTAGAAAGTCAAACTAAATTTTCTTATTATCCAAGCTTCACTATCAAACTGAAATAATATAGGTTCATCCCATAAATAAAAACTTTAGAAGGAAAGGCTAAATCTACAGTACATAACCATTCAAACACCAGGATGTGCCAATTAACCAAATTTTCATGTGCCCCATCCAGAATACACAGAAATAAAATGGTCTCTTCATTTTTAGTTAATGTATACAGAGTTCACCAAAAGACAATATATTCTTTGGGAAAAGAAAAATACATATAAATATTTTAATACTGAATTTATTGAGGCATCTTGATATTCAAGTTACTTTATCCTCCCTCAGTTAATTACAGGAGGTGTTCAGAGTGGTGGCCACTAGTTTCCAGACATTTACTAGTACAGTGAACTGCTTGCTGCTTGGGTAACCTTTGCCATTGGAATTGCTACACATGCAATTTCAGTGTCTGTAAGGGCCAGCAGTGTAGTGGGTTTTCTGCAGTACACAGCTAGAGTCCACCACATGAAGGTAATACCATCTGTTGAAAAAGAATCATACTATTTGTCTTTTTCTTAAAGTGCATGTACTTGTTTTTGGCAGACTGTGGTTAATTTTTATTGCAAAGCATAGAAGTAGTTTTACTAGCACTCATATTTTGAAGAGTATAGTTAAGGAAGACTTTATATAGCAGAAAATAATGGTATTAGTCTGAGAAACTCTGAAACTATTTAATTTGAAATGTGGTATGTTCCTGCCTCTTATTATTTCTGTCTTGTGAAAACATTACACCATTCAACTCTTCATTTAAAAAGTTTAAATATATTTCATACCTATAGGGATTGAAACTAAAACACAAATAACAAGATGAGAAGCATGTATTGTCACACCTGATAGAGATTTTTAAGATCATATGTTAGAAGCCATTGTATTTTGTGAACACAGAAACAAACATAGGGCCAGGGACATGCATGGGCCTGAGTTCAATTCCTGGTTCTGAAAAAAAAAAAAAGACAAGAAAAGAAATTGAGATTGAGGCCAGGATGGTTCTTTTCCTTCCTCAAGCTTTTACTTTCAGTTTATAGGTGAACTAGCTCTGTAATTCCCACTTCATATTCTCATTCACATGGTTTATCTCCTGTCCTGCACTGCTGATTTGATAGTTTATTTTAATAAAGAAAAAATATTGTATGTCTAATCAAAATATAGAAAAATTCATATCATGCAAAAATTACATAGCATGACCAGAAGAGAAAGTATTAAATAATATAATTTTACTTCAGTAAGATGTGTATAAATTCATCTGTTTTTCTTATAGGTGAAAAGAGATTTGAATGCCCAGAATGTTCTAAAAGATTTATGCGGAGTGATCATCTTTCCAAACATGTCAAAACACACCAGAATAAGAAAGGAGGTGGGACAGCTCTTGCCATTGTTACCTCGGGAGAACTGGACTCATCTGTTACAGAGGTGCTTGGCTCCCCAAGAATTGTCACCGTTGCAGCCATTTCTCAAGATTCGAACCCAGCAACTCCCAGTGTTTCAACCAACATGGAAGAATTTTGAAAAGCTATTTATAGCAGAGACCTCTAGTGCTGCACTTAAGTTTACACACCTTTGAAAATCTGGAAATGGGCTGGTTAAGTGGATTACAGAGTAGGAAATCATGATTTCATTCTTGGCTTCTTTGAAGTATTCCAAAGTTTTGGTTCAGCACCTTAAGTGCTGAAATTTTAAAAATACAAAAAACAAAACTATTATACTGGAAACAGAAAGTATTTCCTTCATGATATAAATTACAGTTATTTGGAAATATATTACATAACCTTTAAACAGAACACTCCACTCTCTTAACATCATGTGTTAATGTGTTTAAAAAGACAGACCTCAGTAGTTTGCAGGCTGGACCTTAATTGGACTTTTTTTTTAAAGTACTTTGTTACAAATTCAGTCAGTAATAATTTACATAATTTCCTTTTCTCTATAGACAGAAAACTGTTAACCGAAGATAGGGATAATACTGTATTTCCTCAGTTTGATTTTTGGAAAATCAACTCAAAAGAGTTTTGGCCGTCTTTTCTAAATGTTAGAAATTCTTCAAATGTTAAATTAGGTAAGTTCCAACACAGTAATCTGAGATGCACCTCAGATCTTTATTACCACTACATTGTAGTAGTGTGTATTCAGACAATCAGTGAAATCCAATTACTTGCTCCATTTTGGAGACACAAGGAGAACTTAGAGCTAAATCTTAGGTTAAATTTTTAGATTGAAAACTTAGAAAATGGTGGGGGGAAAATAGTTAAAACACATAATAGCTTCAGAAAATAAAATGAAGCAACTTGACATGAAACGTTTTAAAGTTAGGACTGATTAGATTCCTAACCCTAGGTTGAACCGTAACATTTCATTTTAAATGTTTATATTGGAAATATTTGCATAGATTATAAATGGTTTTGTAGTTTCATATTATGTAAATATGAGTTATGTTGAAAATGTGCAGAATTCTTAATGCTTTGACTTGGTAGCCAAAGAAAGAATTATCACACTTTTTCAAGGCCATCAGAAAATTATATTTTAACTATATTATACTTTTTGTTTTCCTTTACTAAATATTGGCCAATCTCATTTTATTTCTAGTAGTGTTAGAATGTTAGTTAGTAATTTATATCTTTATGCTCCATCAATAAATAAATTTTCCCTGAACATCTAAACGGCCTAAAAAATGTATAATAGATGCATATTATAAAATAAAAATTATTTTTGAAAAGTCAGAATACCTTTCAGTCAAATAGTTACTAAAGGTAAAACAACAGTATATATCATTTTTCATGCAAGGATCTAATGGAAAGTTGGTTATATTAGGAAAGATGGCCAAAAGTTCATATGATAAAAATTAGATTATTTTAATAGTTTAAATATTACTAAAATCTTCATTTCAATTGAGTATTTACAGAGAATCATAAAATGAAAATTAAAGTTTTTACCTGTTCAGCTTATTAACATCATTGGTTTGGGAACTGTTTGAAAATAAGTCCCTGTTTTCTTATGCATTCTCTATTATTTCAGGAAAAGTACTACTCCTGCGAATTCTCTTCCAAAATTGTGATGTTTTCTTGTATTTTTGATGAAGGAAAAATACTGTAATGATCACTGTTTACACTATGTACACTTTAGGCCAGCCCTTTGTAGCGTTATATAAAACTGAAGGTCTTTTGTGCTTTCAGTTTGTATAAAAAAAGCTTTGAGATTAAAGGAAAAAAAATTTTTACACTGTGGTTATAAATTTCAAGTTTCTTAAAGCTTTTGTAGACTTGTAACAGAGTCTTTAAATTTTAGTTGAATTTTGTAAATTGTTTTGTATATTTTATTTAATGTACACTTAACTGATGTATCTGGCTTTAAAACATCAGAATTAGTTTGTTTTGTTTGGTACAGAGGAATTTGGTAGTGTTAATTTTAATTTTATTACATAGGAGCTAAAACATCAAATATATATTTTATCATTATGCTACACAATCAGTGCTACAAATTTTTTTATGCAAAGGAACTTTCTTAATGTTTTAATCATGTTTTCTCCAAGTGACTTTTTGTTGTTTTTAATACCAGGTATGAGCACTCTGCATCATTATTTAATGCAAATCCATGTATGTTCATCAGAAATGGAAGTTTTTTTTAATCAACAATGAGGCCTATTATAAATTTATCAACTGAATCTGGATAGCTTTATAGCATATAAAGTATATTAATTTGTGTTAGCAGGTGCACATTTCACTACAAAAATTAGAAATATTTTGACAGTCTGTTCTGCATACCATTCTGAGTCCACTTTTCTGTCTTATAAGAATCGTAAATTTTAGTGTCCTTTATTTGACTCAGTGGGATATAGCTGTTATAAGTAATAGGGCACAGATGTGCAGTAGAGTCTTGTTTAATGGCATTTCACTGTTCATTCCCTTTGCCACCATTATAAAACTTTTCTTTTTTGTAATTATCAGTGCAAAGCTATGTATTTATCATGGTAGAACTCCAGTGTTAGAGTAGTTTTTTCTTACACTATACTTTCTTTGGTTAGGTTTGTGTATGTGTTGCTGATTACATTAGAACTTGATGTTGTCATTATTTATCACACTCATGAGAGCAGTAATAAAAGTGTGTAATCTAGGAGAAAAAGTTAATTTGTCAAACTTAGATAAGCATGATGTTTAGGTCCTATTTTTCAATTTTATAACTGTTTTATTGCAACAATATTTGTATTTAAGTCTCCATTTTAATGCCTTGTGGTGTTTTTTTATGCATGTCACTAAGTTGTCATCCCACATAAATTGATGTGCAGCATAGGGTATTAAATCTACATAATGATTTTAAAACAGAAATAGTTGATGGTAAAATGTAAATGTTTTGCAAAAATTCCTTATAAAAACTTTCGTAGTAACATTTCACTTGTAAATTTTTTGTAAAAAAAAAAAAAAGAAAGAAAGAAAGAAAATGAAAAAAAAAAAAAGAATCTAGAAAAAAACTTGTTTCCCATATCCTAGAATTTAGACAATTATTCTGCCAGCAAAGCCTCTGGGGCTGTAATTGACATTTTTACAGTGCTGATTTGTATAAAATTTGTTTTTTTGTGGATTTGGAAATAAAATCATGTACAAGTTGTTGCCTGCAATAACAATTGCAAGTAACCTATTAAAATTCCCTTGAGTTTAACACGTTTCATTTAATTATGTAAACTGTAAAGCAGCAATAAATTGTTTGAACTATCAACCTTCTTATCATGATGAACACTGGAAAATTAAGTGCTTCTCAGTAGAAAACGTATTGGCATCCTTTTATAATTCCTGATATGAAGATCTGGTCACCAATTCTCTGAACATAACTGCCAGAGAATACCAATTAAAAATGCATGTTAATTTGTAGCCATTGCTCTAGACGTTATGGAAATTAAAATTTGATTCAGAGACACTTCGCTGAAATGTTTTTAAGCTATAAATGTTGGAAAATTATAGGAAGAGCTGAAAATGAAAAAATCAAAATACTATTTCAGCTCACAGAAGCACTCTAGACCACATAGACTCCACCACATCTATAAGCAAAAGCTATCTTTTCCTCCCTGGAGAGACTTACAAATCTCATGAAGAACCTTATTGACATAATGCATACATTATATGAGAGTTGTCAGCTATTAAGCAGAAAGGGAAGTAAGCTGCCTCAAAGGCAGAAGACTCCAAAGAGTTGAAAATCTATAAACTGGGACTATATTGTGATGAGTGTATTTTTCTTTCACAGGATAGCCCCAAAGATTTGATATTTCAACTTAATATATGCAGTATTACTGAATTCAGGAGCAGTGGATTTCTGTTCCTCTGCTAACTAAGGTGGAAATAAATTCATCAAACTTTTCTGTTATAAGTAGAAATATGTATTTCAATTACCTGAAAATTTTACATTTGGAATCATCATTAATGAAAGTACATTAAAGGGGGAATAATACATTTAGGAAGCTGAGACAGTTTCATTGTTTATTTTTAATATGGG
The DNA here is from genome assembly GCA_004027165.1 of Ctenomys sociabilis. Lineage (NCBI taxonomy): Eukaryota > Metazoa > Chordata > Mammalia > Rodentia > Ctenomyidae > Ctenomys > Ctenomys sociabilis. Next base: position 56,108 of record PVKA01002116.1, read on the forward strand.
AACGGTTTGGTTTTTAAACAAGAATTTTAACTGAACAAGACAGTCATAAGGAAAAAGTAAATGAATACACTATCTTAGATTGTTGACATAAAACTTGTAATAAGGAAAGTTGAAGTATTGTTAATACTACTATAATATTGGTGTAGTTTAATCATGCTATTGGTAAAAATTACCTCAAGGTCATGGAAAATATGAATAGTTCATTTTTACTTTAAAATTCAAATGCTTAATTATGGGGGTGCAGGACTTCAAGTGTATGCCAGAAATGTGAACTTTTTTTATTCCTCAATGAATCTAAATAATATATTGTGGTATTTACTGCACAAGCAGTAACACTGGCTTGCTACCTGGGTGAGCAACTTGTAATTATGTAGCAGGATTTTTTTCTAAGGTATGCATTTCCATTCTTGTGAGATTTGCTGATTAGCATAAGCCTTGGGCTCTGCTCTTAGTAGCAGGTGGCAGTGAAATAATTTATTTTTGGATACCTGAGTGAGTAATCTCAAGTGAGAGTAGTGGAAAGAACCCTTAAGGCCATTGTATAATGCAGCAAATTGATCTCAATGGTGATAGCAAAGCGTGATGACTGAGTCAGATCATGGATAAGAGTCCTCAGGAGGCTAGGCTGGGTTCCTAATTTAGCCACTTAGTAGACACACTTATGAGCAGATCATCAGTTTTTCTGTGTCTCTTATTTACAACACTGGGATGATTGATTCTTCATAGGCTAAGATTCAGAACTGTATCCACATCTGACAAGTAATACTCAATAAGTGAATTTATTACTATTATAACCCAGAATTTAGAGTTTCTTAATCTATTTGTGGTACTATAACAAAATGGCATAAATTGGGCAGATTATAAAGGGTAGAAATTTATTCCTCACAGCTTTGGAGGGTAGAGGGTCTGGTGGGAGCCCATTTCCTGGGCAGAGCAACTCTCCAGGGTCTCTTGTAAGGACTCTGTCTTATTCATAAGGGCTCCACTTTCATGATCTGATCACTTTTAACGATGTCTCTTAATACTATACTGATAATTAGATTTCCACGTATGACTTTGGAGGAATACAGACATCTGGAGCATAACAGGTTATGCAACAACAGTTTCTAAAGGACCAGTGCATTGAAAAGGAGCAAAAATACTTTGAAAAGTTACATCTCAAAATCTCATCTAAAAAAATAAAGACTAGGAATTCCCACCTTAAGTATATACATTTTTCAAACTACGTGAAATAGGGCACTCTACCTCTTAATTAGATTATAGTCTCAAATACCTCAGTTCCTTTACCTCACTGAAATAGACTGAAGAGCTACTGGAATGTGTTAAGACCACATTCACAGGTAGGAGTCAGGCTTCAGATACTATGGGGCCAAGCGAGGTGAACAGGACTAGAGAAAGAAAATCTAGGTAAAAAAAGTGCAGTGAACAGCAGGAAATTGAACTTAAGCAGTTATTTCAAACAGCAATTTGTCTTTGAATTATGCCTTGCTAGTTGGCTTGACTGAGATTGTTGTTTATTGTCCTGCTATGAAATGTGACCTAATAAATATGTATAGTAATATATTTTTGAAATGTGGAAACCATAATGAAATCGTGTTGTTGGTAAAATTGTTCCTAGCTGGTATAATGTTATGCTGAGGTTAACTACATCGGTACCTTGAGAGACTGCAAAGGGCATCATGGCTTCCAAGTATTTGGTCACCTTAACAAAGTTTGAGCTGGGAGATAGCTCAGCGGCTTAAGTTCCTGCCTGGTAAGTGCAAGGTTTTGAGTTCAATCCCTAGTACCCCCCCAAAAAAAGAATTGAAGCAAAGTTTTCAAACCATAGTTGAGGAAAATAAAGGCAAACAATAAGCTAACTGGAAAAGGTTGCAGGCCAGTTCATTAATACTGTAAATGTTTTTGTGTGTTTACATCATTAGCTTATTCTTTATCAAATTCGTGTTTGCATATATGAAACGTTTGTATACGAATTTGGTAAAGCAGCACATATATTCTAATTATGGCTTATAAGTCAGAAATTTAAAAGCTATTGTGGTTTAGTGTTGTAGTTGCTTCTCTTTTATGTAGACAGATAACATTGTTAGAAAATTGAGATCGATTGTGATCATATATTAGCTCACTTAAATTTTTATTCTTACATAGCAAATAATGACTAAAACAGGGTTTAGTTTCCTATTGAAAGACCTGAAGTTCTTCATGTGCTGCCTAATTTTTTGTTTATTGGCTTTGTTCTACAAAATATTGTGAATGTCACTTTGTATTAAAATCTTACTTTTTTCCACTTACCCTATAAGTAACTAGAAACATTTTAATGCTTGTGTTCAATATGTAGTTTTTGTCTTAAAAAAACAGGAAAAGAGAATATATTCATATGCAATATTTCTCTTCTTGCTGGGGATGGTAGCTCATGCCTGTATAGTCCCATCACTTGGAAGGCTGAAGCAGGAGGCTTGTGAGTTCAAGACCAGCTTGAACTGCATAGCAAGACCCTGTCTCAAAAAGACAGAGAAAGAAATATTTGTCATTGGCTTATACATTTTGTTTTAATAGAAATACTAATCAGATTTACGATTTAAGTATTTCACAATGAAATATGGGAAATGCCCTTTAACTCTGGCATTATTTAGAATACTCCCTAAATTATTCTGTTTTTCAATATCAAATAACTTTTTTGCAGCTACCACTAATGTTAAAATACATGCATTTTGTGAAGAAGGTACAGCAAGCAGAATTTAGATATATTTAGATATCAAACTAAGAATTGCCCTATTCTAAATTCAGTTTACTCCTTAAAAGAATGTAAAAGCAGTAATTCTCATTATTATAGATTGAAAAGTGCTGTAGTCTGACTATCCCGTCAAATTTGTATGTTGAACTCTAGTCTTCAAGGTTGGTAGTATTAAGAAGTGGGGCCATTTATAGGTCGTGATCAGGTCTTGAGGGTTCGTTCCCCTGTAAAGAGGCCCAGAAAGCTCGCTATTTGTTTCCATCAAGTGAGGGGAACAAAGAAAAGGCACAGTCTCTTTACTAAAGCCTTCTCCATGACTACCAAATTTCCAGCACAGTGAGAAATAAATGTCTGTGTGTATAAGCCACCTAGTTTTTTTTTTTTTTTTTTTTAAGCAATCTAAAGACAAGGAATGACAGTCAAAACTACAGTGAGTAACTTTCCATTCCTCCTCCTCCTTAGTTGTTGGATCCTGGGAAAGTCACAGTTGGTAGTTGGGGGATTAGGGATTAAAAGTGACTATTACCTTCTGATATGGAATTATCTTGATATTTAATAACCAGTATGATTATGTGCATGTCCCTATGATCTGTGAACCCTAGGTTGGTGAGATTTGCTTTATGCCCCTACTTGCAATATGTGGGTAGAAAATTCCAGTCCCTAGCCATCCATTTAATTTCTAGGATAATTATGAAAAAGCCCATGCAATACATAGTATTTTGATAAGATGTGAAAATTGGAGGGAAATGTAACAGAAAAAGTCACTTCAAAAAATTTCATTAAAAAAATTCTCATAAAACTTTTTTTGGGGGCATACAGTGGGCTTTATTGGTGGTATACAAGGGCAGCAAGCCAGGGATCCCGAGGCCCCTCCCCTTCTAGGGGGCCTGGGATGGAAGCTGTGAGGGGAGATCCTCAGTGTTGGGGCTGAGTAGGGCAGTGACTTCTACAGTGTGGCCTCTCCATCCCTCTGGTCTCACGGGGCTGGGGGGGGCACTTACTCCTTGGAGGCCATGTGGACCATAAGGTCCACCACCCTGTTGCTGTAGCTGAACTCATTGTCATACCAGGAAATGCTTCACAAAGTGATCATTCAGGGCGATGCCAGCCCAGCATCAAAGGTGGAAGAGTGGGTGTCACTGTTGAGGTCGCAGGACAGAACCTGGTCCTCGGTGTAGCCCAGGATACCTTTGAGGGGACCATCTGATGCCTGCTTCACCACCTTCTTGATGTCATCATATTTAGACACTTTCTCCAGGGGCAGGTCAGATCCACCACCGACACATTGGGAGTGGGCACACGGAAGGCCATGGCCGTGAGCTTCCAGTTCAGCTCTGGGATGACCTTGCCCACAGCCTTGGCAGCACCAGTGGATGCAGGGATGCTGTTCTGGGCCGCCTTGCAGCCATCACGTCACAGCTTCCCAGAGGGGCCATCCACAGTCTTCTGGGTGGCTGTGATAGCGTGGACTGTGGTCATGAGTCCACAATGTCAAAGTTGTCATGGATGACCTTGGCTAGTGGGGCTAAGCAGTTGGTGCAGGAAGCGTTGCTGGCGATCTTGAGGGAGTTGTCATACTTCTCATGATTCACACCCATCACAAACATGGGGGCAGCAGCAGAAAGGGGCAGAGATGATGACCCTTTTGGCACCACCCTTCAGGTGAGTCCTGGCTTTCTCTATGGTGGTGAAGACATCAGTGAACTCCACCATGTATTCAGTGCCAGCATCACCCCCACTTGATGTTGGTGGGATCTCGCTCTTGGAAGATGGTGATAGCCTTTCCATTAATGACAAGCTTCCTGTTCTCAGCCTTGACAGTGCGATGGAACTTGCCATGGGTGGCATCATACTGGAACATGTAGACCATGTAGTTGAGGTCAATGAAAGGGTCCTTGATGGCCACAACATCCACCTTGCCAGAGTTAAAAGTGCCCTTGTGCCCAGGCATTCAATATGGCTTAATCCGTTCACTCCGACCTTCACCATCTTGTCTAGATCGCTGCTGGCTATATGGGAAGAGCCACTATCAGCGGATGCACAAGAGCAGAGAGCCCTCATAAAGCTGTTAAGATACCACTTCATCAGATCATGATGCCTTAATTTTAGAAAGCAAGTATCAGAAATGGATTAATGATTACAGCTGGTGTGTTATATCAGTAAAGGTGGATTGATTCTTAAGCTTTCTTTTCAGTGATTTTAAAAAACCTGTTACCTGCACATATTGAGTCTCTAAAATGCTGCACGTTATTTTATAGATTACTGGATAAAAGCCATGTAAATAATATGATTCTTTAATTTTACCTAAGAATTATTTATACTTAAGAAAGAGCTGAAGTTATATATTGCTCTTACATACATTAAAAATAATGAAAGTTTCTGTCAGTGACTATGATTGTTCAATCAAGTTTTTGCTTCAGAGTGGGAATTTTAAAACTACTATGTTAGTTCTTTTAATACATTTCCTTGCAATAGATAGAGACTAATTCATTTCCTTCCTATTCAGTATGGACTGTACTTAAAATGACTTGCTTCTAATGAATAAAGTGAATGTGGCCTGTGGGATTCCAGAGACACAGGCGCACAGAGTCACTGTTGCTTCCAAGTTCTGTGTTCTCTTGGATCTGTCACTTCAGGGGGTGTTGGCCACTGTGTCACAACACCTCAAGAGGTCCTGTGTTGAGGAGCTTGTCACTAAACATTAGCCACCTACGTGAGCTTGGGGTAGACCTTGCAACCCAGGCAAGTTTTTGGGTGACTCTAGCTTTATGAATGACCCTGGTCTAGAGTACCCAGCTATAGTGCTACCTTGGGACTCCTTGTTAGTTTCAGGAGGTGCAGTTGCAACCAAACAAGTAGGACAAATTCAATGAGCTTCAAAGCAGTGTAGTGCCAAAGTAGAACAATAAACCCTAGATTCTTGACCAACAGAAACAGCTTATGTTTCTTCAAGCTGCTACATTTTACAGATAATTTGCTATGCAAAAATAGACAATACCATATGCCATGACTCATCAATTTCAAACTAGTATCATCCTTTGTGCCATTGAAAGCCTCAGTTGTGCAACATTTTTAAAAGGATGATCCTCTTTTAGCTGTGGACTTCCTCCTCTCAATTTCACCCACAAATTGTGCTAGAGGTGAGATAATAAGAACTGCAACTGCTGTCTTCCCTGCAGACCACCATGGAGCCCCTAGTTTGAAAGGTGCCAAAATGGGAAGGGGAAAGAGGGCAATGTGCATCATAAAATCAATGCAATACATTTTAATATTTATTATTTCTTTTTGGCTTCTATCAACTCCCTTCTGCAAGACCTTGATCTTGCCTCTTTCATGACAAAACTAATGTTTACAGGGATTATTGTATTTGCATCCTCCACTTTACATGGGGAGTGAAAGACTTGGCTAGTGGTGGGAAAGGAATTGCTCGCATGTCCACTCTAATGCTTCCAAGTCCCAGCAGTCCTGCTGTGTCCAGGGAGCAGTAAGTGTCCCCTTTAGCCAAGCCTGAAATCATTGCTGGTCCTTAAGAGAAGCACTTGGTGGTGGTGGAATTAGCGACATTAAATGAGGATATAGCAATCCTTGGAAAGTTGAAATATCCTGAAACCATGTGATATTCTGTATCCTGAATTCATATCCAGCATATTAGGAACATAAACATATAGCTGAGGAGAAAGATAATGAAGAAACCTTAGTAATGAAACCTCAGTAATGTCATGTCGCCATGGGTTCACTCATAAAATGAGTGTAAGAGAAGAAAAAGTACCTGACTTAACCACATTGATCTGCTTCAACCCTCTCCACACACTAAGATATCACATGGGAAAGGATTTTGTAAACTATTTAGCACTAGCAAACAAGGCTTAACTACACCCATGTGCTGCTTCCATGCTGGGCAAATTGTCACTTACCTCCTACCTGTGCCTGACTTTAAACTCTTTCTCTTCATTTCTGATCACAAGAAAAGATGTCACAAACAGAAATAGAAACAAAGCTTAATGTGATTTAGGAGATAATTCTGAAAGAATTATCTTTAAACCCCTTATAATTTGACTGATTTTGAATTGTTCAGATGAATTTATTTAATCTCTCAATCTTTTCCTTCCCTGGCATGAATGTACTTCATGTTTCTTCTTTCATCCTCTGTAATTTAATTAATCTCTATAAGGAATTATTCTTGCCCTTCTTCTTTTGGAAGCTCCAACTTTACCCTGTCTAGGGTCATGGTAGTCCTTTCCCTACAATCTCTGTAATCATCCTTGCCATTTAACATATGAAATGGTAGTTTTGCTAGAAAGTCTCTGCTAGGTGCTACAGAGATACACATTGTGTAAATGATACAATTCCTGATAATACTTTCCTACAAAAGGCTTAGTTACTACTAAAAATAATAATAAAAGTTGCTGTCTTGTATTTGTCTTTCACCCACATGTTTCCATCTTGGTATCTCAGAACCAGATACCAAAATTCTTCAAGTCCAGTGCTTTTTCTAGTCTTGCAGTTTTTCATTTTTCCTTCCAAAAATCTTAATTTGAACACCATCAAGGGCTTCTCCAAGAATAAGTTTATTTAATGTTCAACCTCACACTTTTAAAAATGAAATAAAATCTCCACCATTCGTATGAAACTGTGTTAATGTTGAACTCTGTTTTCACCAATGTTGTATTAGGAGAACCTGAAATAAAAATACCTTCAAGTTTCTCTGGGTTGACTACCATGGTCTCTTTTCCCCTTTTTCCTTAGTGGAAAGATTAAATTTTTGCCGATGCTCTTCCTACTGTCATATTGTTATAGAGAAAGGAAGAAAAAAAAAAAAGGTAGTACTTCAACAGGACAGGTTTATTTCAATACAAATCCAAGAGGGACACATGCCATTTAGCCCAGGCCAGTGACTCCCTTAATGTGCTGAAAGAGTATTTTTTTTTTTTAAATATTTTATTTATTTATTGGGTACATGGTCTTGCTACACTCTCAGACTCATAGTGATCTTCCTGTCTCAGCCTCTCCAGCACTGGGATTACAGGTATACATCCGGTTTCCATGGCTGGCTGGACCACCCCAGCATTTGGCATGCACTTGCCAGGCAGGCACTTAGGCCACCAAGCCCAGAGCTTTATTTAGGGTATGGATGGGTAGTTGTGGCTACTTACCAAGTCCAAGGCTTGAGTAAGTGCTGGGAGCCCTGAAGATGAGCCTTGTGAAGGATACTAAGCAATAGGAGCTATCAACAGCAGGAATGAATAATAACGAGCCAGCCTAGGATAAGCAGGCATATTTCTTCACATATCCTTGGGAAGAAGCTGGAGATGAACCTTAGTTAAGTGAATGGAGATCTAATTTCAACAAATGCAGGATTTAGACATCTGACCAATCAAATATAAGAGGAAGTCTTTGGGGAGTTTTTGTACTGTTTCAGGTTTTGGTTTTTATTAAAAGTGATGATGATTCTTGGTATGATTTGAGTGTTGCAATTCAAAATGCATATTAAAATGTAATTGCCATTGTAACTGTTTCAAGCAATGGTGGGTCCTTGAAGAGATAAGATCACAAGACCTACCCTTGGGAATGGATTGATGTGTTATGAAGGTTTAGAGGGAATGTGTTCTTGGCTAATGCATGAGTGTGCTGCCCACCTCAGCTCCTCTTGGTGCGCACATGCAAATGTTCCCTTTAGGACTCAGCAGGAGCCTTCACTAGATGCTGGCATTTTGCTCTTGGGCTTTTCGATCTCTAGAACCTTGAAGAAAATAAACTTCTGTTCTTTACAAATTAACCGGTTTGCAGTAATTTGTTACAGCAACAGAAAATGAACCAAGACATTCCCCTTATTTGCAGGGCATAATCACCTGCATGACATGCTAAATTCATAGCTGCCACATAGCAACCATGATGGGAGACTCACTGACTTACTGGGGACTACTGAAAACAAAGATGAACAACAGTGTTATCTGAGTCACTGATATGAGATGCAACAAATTCAGTAGGTCCAGTGTTCTCCTGTGAGATTATAAGTGTACTATGTGTCACTTCAGGTGGGTTCTATTAATTGATATTAAAGCATGCTCACACACATCTCTCCTGGTAGAAAGGGATACAATGTAAAATCACTTCCCATTTCTACCTTTGTCACCCTTTTTCTCCTTCAGCTGCAATGAATCTCTTTACATACTCTGCTAATCAAACTAGAAATGAATTGTGAAACTGGATTCATTTACCCTTGCAGAATAACTGTGTGAGTGCAGTAAATAAGTTAAGGAAACTTCAGGAAAACAATAGAATTTTTTATGAGTCCATGAATAATCATGCACAAGATATGATCAAAATATGTAGGGAAGATTCAAGATTTTTAAAATTATGGTAAAAGAACACACCTTGTTCTCAATCCTCCTCAAAATACTTGGGTTCACTTCTCCTATTGCTCTTGCCATTATCTGACACAGTTTGAAATTTCCTCTCTCATGTCTTCGCAGTGTGTGATCAAAAACACTGTACCATTATTGGGACTGCCAAGTGTGAGTCAGTGCAAATTCAGGCTTGTAAAAATGTTCAGCCACCTTATTCACCAAATCTGCCTCTTCCAAAAACAAAATGATCAGGAAAGATAAATATTTTGAATTGATACAGAACATTAAGACAGCCACACAATGCAGCTACACATACTCATGAAAGAGGACAAGAATGACAGATGACTGTTTAAAGCAAAGGGAAGTATCTTGAGGGGGATTAGTAGCAATATGTCCAAAACTATACATTTTAAAAATTTAAATATTCAATGTACTTTTTTTAGCACACTCCATAATACCTCTGAGGCTGGTTCTGAAGGCTAAGTGGGAATTCATCTTTGGGGTGTTCATCAAGAATCCTAATTACCAAAGGGAAAAAGACTGTGTCTCTGTCTTACTTGAGACAAATTATTTGAGTACTCTCTGTCAGCTTTCTCCTATATGTGCAGAAATAATGTCTCTAGGGTCACTGTAAGAGTGACGTGAAATGACTTGGTAAAGACATCTTCCTGGGTCATTCATTCTCCCAGCTCCTGAGTCTTTGTCACTCTTCATGGTGCTATTTCTGTAATAATTTTAAGTGCTTTTAATAGCTACAGAGCTGACCCTTTGTGAAGCTTTAGTTCGATGACCTCATCCACTGATAGCCTACTTCTTACTGAAGACCTCTTCACTACCAACCATTACAAAAAATGACTTCATTTCACATCCAAACATTGCATTCTCTCCCAACTACCTCCTAACTCACGTTTCTAAAATGCTCAGATAGGGAGCTGGGGAGATTGCTCAGCAGATTAAGTGCTTGCTTGGCAAGGGCAGGGTCCTGAGCTCAATCCCTGGTACTGCAAAAAAAGAAAAACAAAATTAAAATGCTCAGATGTCATTAACTTGGGCTCCACTTTATTAAGAAAATCATTGATTCTATCACCAATACATTGCCCTTATAATCTTCTTATCTTGCCTTCCTTCTCTCCCTAATTTAAATGAAACAGTAGAATATTTGTGACTCACTTTCATATGTCCTCAACTGTCCTGCCCTATCCTCCCTATCAAACTATCTTGGTAAAAATAAACTAAACACAGTGAAATCCAGATAACTCCCATCAAACAACAATGCATTTGATTGGAAAAAAATAGCCACATTCATGGTAATGACATGCAACAAGTCCTTAGTGCTGCTCTGCAAACCACTGAAGTTCCATAGCTTATCCACCTTTCCAGTTTCCTAAACCTTTCTTGTACTCCCTACTCCTCTGATACCAAACATTCAATACCTTTTCCCTATTTTGAACTCCCAATAGAAAACTTTCTTTTGTTTTGTGAGAAAATGAATAGTCAGAAAAGAACCTCCACAAACTCCAAAACCCATGTTTAATGAGCTACCTAAACCTTCCTTTGCCTTTCCTCCTGCATCTATGAATAAAATGACCTGTCTAAAATCTAGAATGTAGACTCAGCAACACTAGCCCCACCTGCCCCCAGCCTTTCCACTAGATTTCTGCTGAGCCCAGCTGCCCATACTTAATCTGAAAACTACCAGGGAGACTGAACTACCACAGCAACCTGTAGGAGCCTTGAGGAGCACTACCCTGCACAAATCCACCATTGAGAGCCTTGCACAACTTCGGCCTGCACTCATCATCATTAGATTCATTTTGAACTGCAGCTTGCCCTCTTTGCCTTAATGAGGTGGAACCCACATTGAACTCCATACAGCAGGAGCTTTAGTGAGCCTACCCTGCCCTCCCACTCTCCTGAGAGCCTTGCTGACCACACCCCAGCTATCTACAATCGCTACCAAAAAAAGGATAAAAGGAAGGAATAAAAGGCAATTTCAGACCTCTGGTTCACTGTATTAGTTACATTTTACTCATTGCTGGGACAAAATACTGACACTCAAAATTAAGAAAGGAAAGATTTATTTAGCTCATGATTAGGGGAAGTTTTAATCCATATTTTTAATCTTTTTTTTTTTTTTTTTTTTTTTTTTTTGCTGCAAAAGGGTTTATTTTCTTTTGGGCCCAAGATTTGGGAGTGGGCTCCAGAAGGGTGAGGAACCTGCCTAGTGGCTGGAGGGAGAGGGTTAGGCTAAAGCCTTGATGCCAGGTGATGAAGGAGCCCCTCAGAGACTGCCAGGCTCTGACCTCCTAGTCCTGCTGAAGGGTGAGCCTTTCAAAGAGGTACTCGCCCAGCCCGGCCAGGGGTCACCAGCCTGCAGAGGTTGGTCGATGAGCTTTACCTCTTCATCTAGGAAGTGGTTCTCCAGAAAATCACAGATATGGGGGTCAGTCTTGGCAGAGCCCAAGGCATGGAGGTCCAGGAGAGCTCAGTTCAGGCTCTTCCCCAGCACCAAGGCAGCTTCCATGGCATCTAGGGTTTTACCCCACTCATCTTCAGATGTTTTCTGCACATCTTGAAAGAGTACAGCAGCAGTTCATGGCAACAGAAAACAAGGATGGGCAGAGAAGTAGCATCTGTGGCATCTGTCAAGACTCTCTCCCTTCTATGCTGACTGAAAACCAGTGCTCCTCTAAGGAAGTGGTGGTGGCTGTGAACATCAGAGCTCCTCCAAAGTGACAGCTGCAAAGATCAAGATCTTCCGAGGAAGTGGCACAGAATCCTTCCTCAACATCTTTGTGCAAAAGGCACTTAGTTGATCTGCAAGAGTTGCCAAAGTCCTAACAGTTTCAACACTGCTGAGAAGGCTCCCAAGGCTCCCCCAGGATCTAAGGCAAACTCTTAGTTGTGAGGCCCCTGAACAAATGAGAATTTAAACACTTCCCACATTCAGAGAACAAGATAGACATTACCATTCCAAAAGGTACAAATAGCAAGATAAAAACAGTGGGACCAAAACAACTCCAAAATCCAGAAGGGCAAACTGTAATTCCATGTGGTACATCTAAAGCAACCTGTAACAAGTTGTGAGCTCCAAAAGCCTTATGTGGCTTCACCCCTATGGCACTTCTGCTGGTAGCTCCCATTGCTTTTCTCTGGGGCCTGCTTTGCTCTCTCCCTGCAGCTAGCTTCTTAGGAAATCCACATCCCAGGCTTTTTCAAACTTTCCATTAAATAGCTTTCTCACTCATGGATTTACATGCTGCCCTCTCAGGGACATGTTGCCTGGACTCCCAGGCCTTCTGAAATCTAGGTGAAAGCCTTCTTAACCTCAGAGCTCCTATTCTGCATGCACCTAAAATCAATGTCACATGAATGATGCCAAAGGCCGCTGCCAGCTGGAGCAGTAACCAGGCTTTCTTCTCTCTTAGCTGTAGGGGTCAAGTGCCTGGATTGCTGAGCACTCTGACTCTGATTCCAAAGAACAAATTCTCTATGCCAGCACCATTCTGGAACCTGGTATTGCTGCTGCCTCCATTCAGGAACATGGGGCTCTGCAGTTTTCTCCTCAAAGTAAAGTTCCTTACCCTTATAATTCTGAGGCTACAAAGGGCAAGAACCTGCCACCTCCTGTGATGCCCTCAGGACATCTTTTCTGTTCTGTTTCTCCTGAGTAATGGGGATCCCAGCTCTATCTTTATAGTCCACAGCCTTGCTGGTGCTTCCTTTCTTGCCAAATTCGCATTTTACATCATCTTGCTGGGCTTTTGACCCTCAACATATATCTGACTAAGAGCCTCCAACAATAGCTGTGCCACTGCCTCGACATTCAACTACCTTGAGATTTCTTTTGCAAGATTAACTAGCCACTCTGCTTAATCTCAGTTTTAGGCAAAGTCTCTGGATAGGAGCAAAATATAGACAAACTTTCTACCAACCCATAATACAAATCATCTGCAGTCCAACAACCAAAGCAGTCCTTCCCAGCTGAAACCCCCACAGCCTGACCTTCACAGACAGAATTTCTATCAGCATTCTGGTCCTCTAATCTCTGACCAGAATCTCCCATAAAGAAAAGTCAAAGGCATTCCAGCTCTTCACTAGCAGGCTACGTCTCCAAACATTTCCCATCTCTTTCCATAAGCCATTCCCAAAGCCTGTAATCCACATTGTCTGGTATAGTCACACCAACAATCCCACTTCTCTGGTACCAAATTCTGCCACAGATACTTTTTACTCATGGCTGGGACAAAATAACCAACATCCAAAATTAAGGCTGGAAAGGCTGATTCAGTTCATAGTTTGTAGACGTTTCAGTCTGTATGCACCTGGCTCCCAGGCAGAGTAGCATATAGCAGTTAGCAGCAGTTCATGACAGCAGAAAGCAAGGAAGAGCAGAGGGTGAGAAACAGCCGTGGAATCTATCAAGACTCTCTCTTCTTTCTCTGCTGCCTTTGAAGACCAGACCTTCTCTAAGGAAGTGGTGGCAGCTATGAAGATCAGAGCTCTTCCTAAGTGGTGCTGCGAAGATCAAAGTACTCAGAGGAAGCGGCACACAGAAGCCTTTCTCAATCTCTTTATATGCCCTTTAGGTGCTACATCACTCAGGGGCAGGTCCTCCCCACCCTACGGTGGGCCCCTCACACCCTAGGGTGGGCCCTCCCTGTGAGCTTGGACATCCCCTACTCCAGGGTGTAGGGAGCTGATCCAGCCAAGCTGACACAACGAGTCAACCACCACATTCATCCAAAACAGGCCCAGGAGACAAGGTGATAGAAGTACTTGGAAATGACACACTTGAAATTTCTGCGATAAAGAAACAAGTCCATCAGTCTATGGGGGGAAATCAGATCAGAAATAAATCTCTCACAAAGAACAAAAGGAAATGATAACAATCATGAAAGAATTGCTTGATAAATCTAAGGAAGACATAGATTTTAAAAAGTAGAAGGGAATAGGAAAAATATGGAAACACTGAATGAACAATATAGGAAAGAATTAGAATGCATGAAACAGATTCAAACAGATATCCAGAACATTAAGAATTCCATTGAGGGGCCAGGGAGATGTCTCAGTAGAATAAGCACTTCCCTGACAAGTGCAAGGGTCTGAGTTCAATACCTGGTTCTGCCAAAAAGAAAAAAGAATTCCATTGAAAACTCACAAAAACTGCTTGAACAAAACATGAACATAGGATTTCAGACCTTGAAGATAGCATTGCAGCTAGTGAGCACAACAGGAAACATCTTTTAGAAATAACAATACAACAGCTGCAAGATGAAACAAAGAAAAATAATATAAGACTAATAGAAATCAACATATCAGCTGGAGAACACAAAAGACAAAAAGAATGTTTGCATAAATATTAGCATAAAATTTCCCAAGCATGGGAAAAGGATCTGATATACCAATAACTGAAGCAAATAGAACTTCAGCTAGCCATAAACAAAATAAATCATCACCCAGAAGCAAAATAATCAAGATCCCAGAAGTTGAGCAAAAGAACAGAATATTAAAAGCTGTAAGAAGAAACATGTCACCTATAATGGAAAGCCCATCAGAATCATGGCAGATTTCTGAACATGGACCATCAAATCAAGAAGGGCTTGGAGTGAAGATATTTAGGGTCCTGAAAGACAACAACTTTCAACCCAGATTGATGTATCCTGCAAAACTGTCAAATTTAATGGAGAGATTAGATATTTCCATGACAAATAGCAACTGAAAAAATTTGTGATAACCAAACCAATCCTACAATGTGCTGACTAATATTTGAAAAAGAGACAAAGATGACCACAACTTCAACAACAAGAACAGAAGAGACTACCAAGCAGAGCAATTAAGTAAGCAAAGGGGAAAAGTAGGGATTCCACAGTAGGAAAAAAGTGACAAAGACAGGCCAATACATATCTGTTATAAATATCAATGTAAACGACTTTAATTCACCAATCAAAAAAGCAGACTCAGAGTGGATCAAGAGACAAGATCCAACAATATGCTACATATAAGAAAAACATTTAACTTGAAGTTAATGGACTGAATGTCAAAGGATGGAAATCAATACTCTATGTGACAGGAACCCAGAAAAAAGCAGGGGTAACTGTTCTGGTTCCTAAAATTTCAACTTAAAACCAAGCATGACTAAAAGAGATAAGGTCACTACATCTTGTTAGGGGAAAACTGCAAAAGGAAGAGATAACAATTATAAATATATATGTACCCACTGTAGGAACACACAACTATATGAGACAAATTTTAACAGATATGAAAAACCTAATGCGTGACAACATAATTGTTCTGAGGGGCTTTAATACCCCATTGACACAAAGAGATAGATCAATGATGCAAAACATAAGCAAGAAAGAATGGAACTAAACTTAACTTGCAAAGAAATGGGCTTAGTAGACTTATACAGAGTGTTCCATCCAATAGCATCAGAATACATATTTTTCTAGGGGCTGGGGATATGGCTCAGTAAAATAAGTGCTTCCCAGGCAAGCGCAAGGGCCTGAGTTCAGTCCCCAGTTACACACACACACACACACACACACACACACACACACACACACACGAATACACATTTTTCTAAGCTTCACATGGGATGTTCTCCAAAATATATCATGTGGTAGCACATAGAACATGGTTAAGTAAATGTAAAAGCATCTAAATTATCCCATGCATATTATCTGACCACAGTGCAAAGAAACTGGAAATTATTTGACAAAAGAAACAGCAAAAACTCTAAACACATGGAAACTAAATAATACCCTACTGAACAATCAATGGGTCACAGATGAAATTAAAGAAAAAATTAAACAATACTTACAATAAAAAAAATTTATAGTGATAAATTATCACCATCAGGAAAACTGAAAAAGCCCAAACAAATAATCTTAGGCTGCACCTAAAACTCCTAGATAAAGAAGAGCAAGTCCAAAGCCCAAAGAAGAAGCAAAAAATTATAAAGATCACATCAGAAATAAATGCAATGGAAATGAAGAAAACAATACTAAGAATTACTGAGTTGAAGAACTGGTTCTTTGAAAGAATAAATAAAATTGATAAATCCTTAGCCAACCTCATGGAAAAAAGGAATGAAAAAAATTCAAATTCATGCAATGAGGAATTAAAAAGGTACAATGAGATCACCTTTTTAATTCTTATAGAAATTCAGAAGATTATCAATACTTATTTCCAAAATCTTTACTCTCACAGAATGGAAAATATGAAAGAAATGGACAGACTGCTAGATACATATGAACTAACAAAGCTAAATCTAGAAGATATAAAAATTCTGAATAACCCAATATCAGTCAATAAAATTGAAAATGTAATTTAAAAAAAAAACCTACCAACAAAGAAAAGCCCCAGTCCTGATGGTTTCACAGTTGAATTCTAAAGAAATTTAGGATGGACCTAATGCCAACTCTTCTCAGACTCTTCAGTGAAATGGAAAGGGAAACAATTCTCCTAAACTCATTCAGGGAGATAAGTATTACTCTGATACCAAAACCAGAGAAGCACCCAACCAAAAAAAGAGACCTATAGATCAATCCTCATAAAGGACATAGATGCAAAAATCCTCAATAAAATACTAGCAAACAGAATGCAGTAAATCATCAAGAAGATTATGTATCACAACCAAGTGGGATTCATCTCAGAAGTGCATGGGTTAATATATGCAAAACTGTAAATGCAATACACCAATCAACAGAACCAAAAACAGAAATCCCTTGATCATCTAAAAACTTTTGACAAAGTCCAACACTTGTTCATAATAAAAGCACTACAGAAAAGAAGGATAATTGGTCTTTACCACAACCTGATAAAGACATCTATGACAAACCAATAGCCAACATAGTACTAAATGGACAAAATTTGAAAGCCTTCACTTTAATTTTTTTGAGAAGTGTAATACTATTTATTTAACTTGGAAAACATTTCAGCATTCTAAACATACAAAAATATAGCACAACATTGTAAATTATGTTTAAGTTCAGAAGCTCCTTGAAACTTCTCTCTGACTCTTTGCCAATGAAGAGTTCTAAAGTTTGGAAACTAACAGTTTAGCACTTAACTAAAAAATCAAAACAGTAACGAATCCAAATACTTCTCAGGCCAGCTGACCCTCACGGTCCCTAGCTAAGATAGGGCAACAGGATGTTAGGTCACTCTATACAGAAGCTAACTGGATGCCACAGCAGCAACAGGTCTAATGTCCCTTCTCGGTGAGGCCGTGGTGTATATGTTACTGAGAAAGCCTTCACTTTAAAATCGAGCACAAGACAAGGATGCCCACTGTCACCACTCCTGTTCAATATGGTTCTGGAAACATTAGCCGGAGCAATTAGACAAGAAAAAGCAATAAAAGGAATAATGATTGGAAAAGAAGAAGTAAAATCATTATTTGCAGATGACATGAGACTGTACATAGAAGACCCAAAAAACTCCACTAGGAGACTTGTACATTTAATAAGCAAGTTCAGTAGCATAGCAGGATACAAAGTCAACATTCAAATATCAATAGCATTTCTATAGATCAGTAACGAATGCACCAATACAGAAATTATGGAAAGCATGCCTTTTATAATACCCTCCCTAAAAATGAAATACTTAGTAATTAATCTCACAAAGGAAGTAAAAGATTTATAAAGTGAAAATTGTAGTACTCTGAAAAAGAGACTGAAGTGGATTTCAGAAAATGGAAAGATATTTCTTGCTCCTGGATAGGAAGAACCAACATTGTAAAAAGGACATTCCCCTAAGATTGTTATAGAGATTCAGTGCAATCCCAATGATAATACCATTAGCATACCTTACAGATCTAGAAAAAAAAAAAGATTCCTAAAATTCATCTGGAACCAGAAGAGACCTAAAATAGTAAAACCAATCCTGGATAACAAAGGAAAGGCAGGAGGCATCACAACGCCAGACTTAGAATTATACTACAAACTACTGTGATAAAGTCAGCATGGTGCTGGCATAAAAATAGACCCAAGCATCAATGGAACAGATTAGAAGGTGTATACACTAATACAAGCTCACTCACCCACCTTATCTTTGACAAAGGGGCCAAACATGTTAATTGGAAGAAACATAGCCACTTTAATAGATGGTGCTGGAAATACTGGCTTCCCACATGCCACAAGTTTAAAATAGATCCATGCCTATCACCATGCACAAAACTACAGTCAATATAGATCGAAGATATAAATATTGAAAATGAAACATTAAATCTTTTGGGGCAGAAAAGAGGTAAAAATCTTAAAGACATCAGCCTAGGTACAGAGTTTATGAACAGAAGCAAACTGCATGAGAAATACTTCAAAGACTCAACAATTCAGAACTCATCTTTCTGCAGTTTCTGCATGTCAAAAGAAATCAACAGAGGAAAAAATAACACTCATGAATTGAGAAACAATTATAGCAAACTGTCTTTCAGAAAAAGGACTCCTATCTAGAACATATAAGGAATTAAAAAAAGAGACGCAGGCCTCCAGAATTCAAAGACCCAATCCAAAAATAGGCATCTGAGATGAATATAGACAAATGAAGAGATATAAATGGTAAATAAGCCTTTTGCGCCAGACTTTGTGTTTAGGAGGCCTCAACTCGGACCGGTATGGACCTGTCTGACAACCAGGATGAAGAAACTGACCGGGAGACCTTCCAACTAAGATCAACCGTGACACCCGGAAGTGCATCTTCCACACCCACACGGACCGGACGCTGGGGGTACCGGTGGGTACTCGGAGTCCACTGTGTTCACCAAGAACACCATCTGCTACTTTGACATTGAGTGGCGAGACTGGCACATCACTCTACGGCATCCAATGGAAAGTTTGTGATCACCAAGAAGAACGGGCAGGTGGCTACCTCGGTGATGACCGTAGGGAACTCCAGCTCATCTTCATGAATATGATCAACTGCCCCATGTTCCGAGGACAGCACAGGATTCATTGGCTGCCGCAAGGTCACAGGCACCCTGGATGCCAACCGCTCCAGCTACGATGCCTTCCAGATAAAGTTCAGTGATGGTGCCTACATTAAAACTCCACAGGCAAGTACTAGATGGTGAGGAATGACTCTTTGGTCACCAGCAGCAGCGACTTCTCTGAGTTTCGTGACTATAATAGGGGCCATCAAGGTGGGCGGGTGCTACCCGAAAGGGGACCATGCTGGCATCCTGAAGGCCTACGCTGAGACCATCGACCGTGCCTCGCTCTGGGAGTATTAGATACCAGCCCCAGCAGCCCATCCTCTCGGCTAACCCCGTCCACCAGCGGCCAGGTGCAGCCCCTTGCCTTTCACACTGGAAACCCCAGAGAAAACGATGCTATCTGTGGCCCGTGGATGCTTCCCTGCCCATGGGTCTGTCCTTCCCCTGGATGTCAGGCTCCTCTTCCCTCTTCTCTGTCATAGAGTGAAGCTGGCATCTCTTTCTTCTGACCTCAGACAACTCTGAGCCTTATTTTTCTGTAAGTGGCCAGGAGAAGGTGGCTGAGCTCCCGGAGGTGGGACGCATAACTGGAATGTTTGTCACCACTGGCCCCAGAAGGAGCCCCTGGGTTGTGCGTGCTTTTAGGGGCCCCAGCCCCTTGGGCTCCCTCTGTGTATTCAGGTGGCAGTGGGGGACATCTCTCACCTGTCTCCTTTCACCCTGGTCTGACTGGAAATTTAGAACAACCAAATCAGTATTTTATTTATTTTTTTTTTAGTAATTTTTTAAATGAAATGTTACTGCTATAGACATCTCTGCAAGCCTTGTTGTACTTGTAAGTGGTCTTGGGGGGCCTTAGCATCTGTGCCCACCTCCCCAGCTGCCCCCTCCTGTCCTCCCACCAGTCCCCACCCTGGACCCTTCTGCCTCAGCCACAGCCCTGCTGGGTTTGGTGCTCCTGGCTGATGGGACACCTGCACTCCTGGGCAGGATGGAGCCTGTGCCCCCTGTACCATCTGGGCACCTGGGGTCTCCCTCAGCCTCCTGTGCCAGCCCTATCAGCCCCTGCCACTGTCTGTCTCACTCTGGGTATCTTGGTCTTTTATTTTTTGTGTCATTTGTGTAACTCTCAGTGCTCATGATAGAAGCTTTGAACTGGAAAGCGCAAAATAAAATAACCTGAGTCTGCAACCTCAAAAAAAAAAAAGGTAAATAAATATATGAAAACTGTTTAACATCATTGGTCATTCAAGAAATGCAAATTAAAACAACACTGAGATTTCATCTCATCCCCCCAAAATGGCTAACATCAAGAAGTGAGCCAATAACAAATACTGGAAGGGTTATTGGGCTAAAGGAACTTTTCTCCACTGTTGGTGGTAGTGCAGACTGGTACAACAACTATGTAGAGATTCCTTTAAAAGCTAGAATTGGAGGTCCCATTCATGCCAGCTATTCCCCTCCTGGGTATTTTTCCAGAAGAACTGAAAACATCAAACCACAGTGATATATGTGCACCCATGTTAATAGCAGCACAACTTGTCAAAGCCAACTCCTGGAAACAGCCCAGATGTCCATCAACTGAGAAATGGGAAAAGAAGATGTGGCATTTTTTGCACAATTGAGTATTGTTCAGCTATAAAACAGGATAAATCTGACACTTGTTAGTAAATGGATGCTACTAGAGACCATACTCTTAAGTGAAATAAATCATGTACAAACATCATATTATCTCCTTAGTGTGAGAACCTAAAAGAATAATTATAATCTGAAAAGTACAACAAATACCTTGAAAGGGAAAGAATTTGTTCAAAGGGAAGGAATAATTGGGATGAGGAAAAAGACAAAAGAAAAAAGGGAAAAATATATTTAGGTATATATGCAGAATAATTTGGATAATTGTATTGTCAGTTTCTTCTGGTCTTTTGAAACAAATAGTTCATGCTTAATTTTTTTTCTTCTTTTACTCTATTTTCTTCCTCTTGATTTTCTTATAACTTCTTTGTTACTGTTTTGTTTTTTTTCTATAAATGAATCTTGCACTTTTATATCTGGTAATCTGAATAACTAATTTGAAGATGATAACATCACACAGTACAGCAACCATTGTTGAATTTCTATTACTTTGTTTAGGGAAATCTTGTATTGTTTCTAATGCTGTTTTATTTTTTTCTATCACTGTTTTCTCTTCCTCCTCCTCCTCCTCCTCCTCTTCTTCCTCCTCTTCTTCCTCTTCCTCCTCCTCCTCCTCCTCTTCTATGTATTTGTTTGGTGCAGGGTCTCATTATGGGGCAACTTGGACTCATGATGATCCTCCTGTTTTCGGCCTTCCCAGCACTGGGATTACAGGTGTGTACCACTATATCTGGATTTGACTGCAGTCTGGTGTGGCATGTGGTGCTGTGTCCCTGGGCTTCCCTAAGCTTCCCTAAGTAGGTGCTTTAGTCCACTGAGCAATCTCGCCAACCCCTGGTATCCTTTAAAACTAAAATAAATAAAATCTAGATTGTATTTTTTTTTTGTCTGTTCAAACAGTAGTTTTTTTTTCCTTTCTCTCCAGAACCAGTAACTTTCCTCTGCTGAAGTATTCTCATTAGAAAAAGAAAATGCAAAATGATATTTAAAAGAGCAAGAAGACATTGAAAACAGGACATCTTTTGTTCCCTCACATCTTCATGTTACTAAATTCTACAGTTGATTTTTAGGCTTCATCACTTGACTGCAGAAACATTTTGCACAGTTTTCTGTCCTCTTTTCCAGAAATCAATAGAAGGTTCTAAATTAAATCCCCTTACCTTCTAGATTCAAATTTTGATTTTCCTTGATTTTCTCCATATATCATCAGTTTTATCTTCAGTCTCCCTTCCTAATTTGTCCTCAGTCCCATGGTTTGGTTCTTATATGACCTCTTCCAGTCTTATGACTCCAAATACTTCTCTTTTTTTGCATTTTAGGGAAGGGTCTACAGGGTGTTCAGGGTCTCACTACCAGATCAGACTTGTAGTGATCTGCCTGTCTATAGCCTTCCAAGAGCTGGGATTACAGGCATGCATCATCATGCCCAGTTTCAATTGCTGTCTCAGTGCACCCTGGGGGCAGGGCTGGCATGGCAGGCCTGGGATTGAACCTTAGCCCTTGTGCCTGTTTGCACGCACTTTAATCCACTGAGCTATTTGGCCGGCCCTTTCCAAATATTTCTCTATGTTGATGACTCAAATTTATTTAGGTTGGACCTACCCTGTGAAACTGTTCAAATTGTCATTTTAATGTCCTTACTTGAACATTTAATGACAGCTCCTTCTCACATGTCCAAAAACAACTTCCTGGTTCTTCAAATCTAATGCTCCCTTATCTCAGCATATTTTAAATCCATCCCATACCTCTGAAAGAAAAAAAAAATTATACTAAGGCATAATTATTATTTTTATATATCCTTTATCCCAACCTTCAACATATTGTTGGTTTTACCTTTTAAACACATTTAGTCAAACCATTCCTTACAAATTCCACCACTGAACTTAGACTGAGAGAACTTTGCTGCTGGTTATTATGGCTAGTAATAACAAATTTAAATAAAATAACTCTTTATTTTATAGCCACACAAAACATCATCCTTTTACACTCTGATATCTTACCATTCTTTTGTTTAAAAAAATGATTTTCATTTGTATTAGCTAGACTACAGTCCTTCTCATGTAAGGTCCAATACATAGTTGTTGTTTTTTTGAAGACAGTGATTTCTTTTTTGTCTCACAATTCAAGATATTTGTGGAGAATAAAGAGATGATCAGAAAAAAAAAGAGAGAGAACTGATCAGTTCTACTCTGAGTCTATCTTTGAGCAAAGTTTCCTCTTTCTTGTTTTACCCACCTGAATCAGGTCCACTGATGGTGAATTCTCCTTTTTTTTTATTTCATTGAAAAAAGTTCTTGTTTTTGGTTTATTATTTTCTGGCATAAAAATAATCTACTGTAACTTTTACCTTTATTTCACTTGTCCTTTATCCACTTTTTTCTAGTGGTTCAAAGATGTTCTCTTTGTCTTTTTCGGAAGCTGGAGTATTACATATCTAGGTGTATATATGTGTTTGTATTTACTTTGCTTTATTTGCTATGTGTTTTTGCTTGGCATCCTCTAAATTTCTTATGCCTGTGGTTTCTTATGAACAGAAGATGTATTTTAAATTCATTTGCTCAAAGATCTAGTTTAACTCATATTTCCTTGTTGATTTTTTAAACTACTTTTTCTATTTCTGATATTGGGGCATCAAGTTTTCCCACTATTATTACATTGATATTTATCTGACCTTTTATGTCCAACACTGTTTGTTTTACAAAAGTAGATGTTCCTATATATGGTGTATACACATTTATAATTATTATCTTTTTCTATTGAGTTGTTCCATTTACTAGTATGCAGTAACCTTGTTTGATACTTCTGATCAGTTTTGGTTAGAAGTGCACTTTTTCTGAAAAATAGAATACCTACCTCTTCTTGTTTTGGGGTTCCCATGCAATAGGAATGGTAAATAAATCGGAATAGTATTTTCTATGCTTTGATTCTTTAATCTATGCAATTCTTTTTGAATTAGATGTGTTTCTCATATTAAGCATTTTGTTTGATTTTGGCTTTTTGATCCAGTCTACCAATATGTGTCTTTTGATTAGAGAATTGAGGACATTTACATTGAGAGCTATTACTAAAAGTTATTGATTTATTCCTGCCATTACATTTATTTCTATTGTTTATTCTTTTCTTTTTCCCTTTTGTTTAACTGTCACAATGTATTCATTCCATAAGCTTTTGACATTCATGGCTTCATTGTCTGTCTAAGATATTCTTGAAGAGTTTCTGGCATGCTACTTTGGTGGTCATAAATATTTTAAGGTGTTTTGTGTCATGGAATGTCTTTATTTCTTTATCAATTTTGAAAGATTCTTTTCCAGAGTATGGTATTCTGAGTTGAAAGTTGTTTAATTTTAGGCTGTGAAACACTTTAGTCAAAGCTCTCCTGATCTTTAGGGTTTCTGTTGAGGTCTAGCATAATCCTAATGGGCTTACTTTTATAAGTGATTTTTTTTATTTTTGCTTTTCACTGACAGCTTTTTATTTTTTAATCTTAATACAAATTCAATAAAACACTGACAGCTTTTAAGATTCTGTCCTTTTTTAAAAAATGATTTATTTATTTATTGGTACCAGGGATCAAACTCAAGACCTTGCACTTGCCAGGCAGGCATTGATGCCACTGAGCTATCTTCCCAACCTTGTGATTCTGTCCTTATGATGGATTTCTGGGATTTATTTTGACTCACATGTGTTGTGGAGAGTTTCTTCTTTGGTCATTGTTATTTGAGGTTCTATATGTCTCACTTAACTGCATGTTGAATTGTTTCCCCATACTTGGACATTTTTCTGCTATGATTTCTATGAACAGATTTCCTTTTTATTCTATTTGTGTTGTCTTTAGGCGTTTTTATAGCTCAGGTTAGTCTTAGGTTAGTCTTCTTTGTGTCATTAAGCTTTTTAAAAAATTATCTTTGCTTTCTTCTTGTTTTTGAAAGTATCTGTGAGTAGATGGTCATGTGCATCAGACTGCTTTCCAGTTTGGAGTCTCTCCTCATCTTGGGCTCTTCTGCTGTCCATGCTTTTAGTACAGCTCTATCTTTTGATTTCTGTTTGGCACCTTTTCATGCACTCTAATTCTCTGCTAAATTGGCTATTCATGTTTTGAATGTTTTTTGGTTAACTACACTAGTTGTTTCTTTTCTGAGTTTCTAGTCACTTTATTTATTAAGTGTATTATGTGTTTAGTTATATCATCTTTGAGGGATGTTTGTTTGTTTGTTTCTTCTTTGATCTTTCATAGAGTTCAACTGTTTGATGTATGATTTTTCTCTCCATTGATGTCCCTTGGATCTGCTTTTTGGTAATTTGAAGGTAATAGAGGCAGTTTTTGCCCTTGTTTTCTCATGTTGAGAGACAGAGAGATGAGAAAAAGAATGAGAGAGAGAGAGAGAACAAGAGAGAGAGAGAGAGTGAGACAGAGAGAGAGAGAGAGAGAGAGAGAGAGAGAGAGAGAGAGACCTGAGGGTTAAGGATCAACTAAACTGGAAAGACTCTATGGCTAGTGCAGAGATCTCATCAGCTAGTATCTTCTTTCCAGTGAGATGATCTTGTCTTTTTTTTACTTCTTGCTATTATATACATCTACATCCTACTTAGTTTAAGAGAATTGAACCCAGTCAGTGTTGCAAAGGGGAAACTTGTACACATTAGAACAATAATAACAATAGTAACAGATACAGCAATACAATATTCATGTGCATTAAAACTTGCATTAACAATTTCATCCTTTTCACTGATCTATACCACTATCAACATATATACTGTGGGGGGGATGGAGGGTAAGACAGAAGAAAAGGAGAGAGGAGAACTATGAAAAAATGGAAAAAACACCCAGGAACTCAAACTCCACCAGAATGACGGCTGATGTTGAAAGCCTTAGAGAGATTTATGGGAGCATAAGGAGAGATGCAAAAGAAGGAAACCTTAATTAGATTGAAGGAAACTGAGATTGTCAAAAACCTGCTAATATGTTGATAGTTTATGTTTGCATCCTCTATGCACAAACTTCGTAAGGGTTACCTGACATGCTCTTAAAAGACATTGTTTAAGTTTAAGCGCTAATTATTTCCTATTTTCTGCATATATACAGGCATCTCCCATATATATGAAAGATGAAAGGCTTAGAGGAGTACCAGAAAGACAAGAAGAAAGAAAAAGAGAGGAAAAGAGAAGTGACAGGAGTATGTATGGAAAAAAAGAAGAGAAAAAAAGAGGAAGGTGAGAAGGAAAAGGTGGTGCAGGAAAAGGAGGAGGAGGAGAAGTGATCATTTTAAGATATACTAAAAAAATAATTAAAAAGAACACAAAACCAAGGTTTCCTCACAGTCCTAGTCACACTGAAGTCTGTTTATTCACTGGATGGCTTGCTTACTTGCCTGCCTGTGAGCAAGGAGCAGTGCTCTGGTTATGGCTAAGTGCAGGTCTTTGTCTCTCTCCCAGAGTCCAACTGCCTTAGTTAATTTAGGGAAAAGAAAAAGTAGTGTATTTGGCCCAGCATTAGGTTCTCTGCCTACTTCCACCAGGGACCTCTCATTTATATTCCTTTTACTACTTAGGAACAAATTTTAAAATACACTCTGGTTTCTGTCCTCAAACCCTCCTCCTAGTTCCTTGCAGGATGCCCTCTGCCCAAAGTCTTTTTCAGTCACTGTTCAGTAGAGTGGGTGCCCTCCCAGGGCTTCTGGCCTTCATCACGATCCAGCAAGGAAAGTTGGAGTCTCCCCTTGGGCACTCACCAGTGAGCATGGGCAGCTCCAAAGTTGTCCAGGTATGCACCACACTTCTTGCATATGGAGATGGAATGGAGGATTAATTATTTCTATGCTGGTCCAGCCTCTCCTTTCCAGGGTCCTGCTGTCCCAGGTGTTGCTCTTTAGCACTTGCACCCCCATCAAAACTCAAATTTCAGGTCTCCAATTGAAGTGGTGTATTTGTTTTAAAATTCGTGAGTGCCTGAGGGCCTTGTCTCATACTGAGTGAGGGCTGCTTTCTGTCTTTCAGTTTTGCAAGAGTCCTGGCTTACATGCACCTCACCCACAGTGATCCTTTTCCCAGTGGGGAGGGTAAAGTAGTTCTGAGCTATGCTATCATCAGGCCACTGCTGAAGGGCTGGCTCCCTCCTTCAGGCAGCCCAATACTCTCCCAAGATGCCTGGACCCCAGACCTAGGATGTGAGGGGTGCGGAACATTGTGGCTTTCTCTTCCAACCCTAGGGTCAGGGTTTTTGTCCAATTAGTGTCTCTTTCTATTTATCTTCTCCCATCTGGCTATCTCTATAGCCCTTCCCGATATTACTTGCTTTTTTCTGGGGTGTGGCTCAGAATCTAAGCCTCTGCCTTGTTGGTCACAATGATCCCTTTTCACTTATCAATTTTGTTACTGTGTTGTACATTGTTTTGTTTTAGCATTTCCATAAATTTCTTTCCTGTAGTTCTATCATTTTGAGGAAATCACTTATCTAATATTTTCCATTTTCCACTTTAACAATGATTCAGTTATTTAAATTTACTTTTTGAGAATTCTAATATTTATACCATACCAGGATCTGATTCTTATAGTTGCTTTGCCTCCTGGCAGGAATTTTTTTTAATACAGTTTGTGTGCCTGAGCATGGATGTGTGTGTGTGTGTGTGTGTGTGTGTGTGTGTGTGTGTATTTTTGAAAACAAAAAAAGTCTTATGCAGGACAAGAGACAGAGGTACACAGTGCTTACAACTGGAAATGGGAACATTTTTTTTCTAAATCCCTCTCTCTCTTTCTCCTTCCTTCCCTCCCCTCTCCTTTCCTTTTTTCCTTCCCTCCCTCCTTCCTTCCCTCCCTCCCTCCCTCCCTCCTTCCTTCCTTCCTTCCTTCCTTTCTTCCCTCCCTCCCTCCTTCCTTCCTTCCCTCCCTCCCTCTCTCCTTCGCTCCCTTCAAGTATTATAGGTTTGACCTTGTGGCCTTTGTACTGAGCCATATCCCCTTCTATTTTGAGATAGGGTCTTGCTAAATCATTGAGTTGCCCAGCATGGGCTCAAACTTTTGACCCTCTTACCTCAGCCTCAAGTTTTTAGTCTCTGCTAAGTCTTAACTCATGTGGGGACCAGGTAACTAAAACATCTAAGCAAAAGATGATTGAAGTTGGGAATTCGTTATTACTAACGGTTACCCCCAGAGCACCACAGGCTACACATTCATTTTAGCTTATATTTAGGATGGGGCTGCTTTCCTCTAGAGTTCTTTCAATGTCTGCTTGGTCCTCAGGGCTTTCCAGGCAGTGAGACCTCAGGAAGAGAGCGTCCCTGCATGTGTCTGTCCATTTTTGAAAGGAAACCATTGTTACCTGTGTTTAGGGTAACAATGTTTAGGGTGTTCCTCCCTCTCTGGTGGCAAGGGGCAGCCAAGTGTTGCGGGGTTGCACATAGTCATTATACTAACTCTGTTCCCCAAATTCCCAGCTACAAGTCTGGGCCCACTATGACCTGGAGGAGTAGAGGAGTTGATGCTGTCCCCTTTTCCCAGCTGCAGCAGATTTTCACCAGTGGCATAGGGCAGTAATTGTTGTTGCCCTTTCTCTGTTATCATAAAGCTTTGTTCCACAAGAGAGTCTCGCATACTTCATTGGATCCATTCTGTTAACTAAATGTGACACCTGAAAAAAACCTTTGGAGTCAGCCCTTGTCTACCTAGGCTTCTGGTCAAAGGCCTTTCAGAAAGACCTCTTAAAAGGATACAGTTTGAGTGAGAGCATCTGTCAGCAACATTCTGAGGGGGCCTTTGGCTTGGTGGAGGCACCAGCTTTGGCCTGAGGACCTGAGAAAGGATTTTAGAGGTGTGTCTTCAGCCTCTTCTTAAACCATTTATTCTGGTCATGTATTCGATTTCATCTTTGCCCAAAATCCATTTCTTAATTTCAGCATTACTTGCTGTGCGGAAGAGCTGAGGATTTTCAAAACCATCGAGTACTTTTTACAATCTTTCCTTGAGCCTGGGTCACTGTTACATTTCACTGTAAGAAGAAACCAAGCATCACCTTCAATATCCTCAAGAATATTCTCCTGAGCTAGAGCCACCCACACTTTAAAGGGTATGGTTGTTCTCACAGGACTACAGTGACAGCGCTGCTGAGTAGTGTGTTGCTACATAGCAAAGGTCTCTCTTGCTACAGAATCCCTTCCCTCAGTCTCCAGTAAGACTTCGCATCCCTGAGTCTTCATCCACAGCCTCCTCAGCACATTCCGCAATGCTTTGTGCATGCCTTGGGAGGATTCATCAGCAGTCTCCTAAACATCCTTGCAGCTTCTTTCCATTCCCATACTGTAGGTATTTATCATGGGTACACCCTGCTTGTTTCTTATGGTAAACCCTTTTCAATTAGCACAGCTCAACCATGAATATATTTTTAAGAAAAAATGGATTGAGTTTATACTGAAACCTTAATTTCAAAATCAGCTCAAAATTGTTTTTACTTAGCCTCACCTACTGCCTTGGCCAGCTGTGCCCACTCATCAGGTGAAATTCACATCAAAACCCTAGGTTGCCGGGCATGCTGGCGCAGGCCTGTAGTCCCAGCACTGGGGAGGCTGAGGCAGGAGGATTGTTGTGAGTTCGAGACCAACCTGAGCTACAAAGTGAGCTTCAGGCCAACCTGAACTGCATAGTGAAACCCTGTCTCAAAAAGACAAAAAAAAAAAAAAAAAAAAAAAAAAAAAAAAAAAAAAAAAAAAAAAAAAAACCCTAGGTTACCTGCGGCTACTGAGGGGCCATTCCTTTGCCTCAATGTAAAGAGGCACCAGTTTAAGAGCTTCCCGTTGGATCAAACAAGGCTTCTCCCGCTGTAGCCTGGTATTTTAGCTTCTAACATTGCCTCGTCCTGCTTCCTTCAGTCCTTTAGGATCCTCCTTCCCACCCTTCATACACGAGATTGGACCCAGGGATTCTCACTAAGCTATATCCCTAGTTGAGTTTAAAAATTTTATTTTGAGGTAGGATCATACTAATTGGCCCACGCTGGTGTTGAAATTGTGTTTCCTCTGACCTTTCCCTCTCAAGGAATGTGCCGCTGTGCTTGGATCCTTGCAGCAATTTTCTTTCTTTCTTTCTTTCTTTCTTTCTTTCTTTCTTTCTTTCTTTCTTTCTTTCTTTCGCGGCACCAGGGATTGAACTCAGGACCTTGTGCTTGCCAAACAAGCACTTATTCCACTAAGCTATCTCCCTAGTCCCCTTGCAGTGTAGTTTTCTGAGAACATTCCCTAAAAAGAGACTTGTATGCAAAAGTCATCGAGTCTAAGTCTATATATCAACCTAGGACAGCTTTATTATCACAAGATACAGTCTTTTGATGATACTATACTACCAACCCTATTCAAAACAACATGATCACTGAAAACCACTTTAAGTTCTATGTTATTCATTTTGTACAGGTTGCCTTTTCTCTCCTCCTTCTTACCCTGCCCTTATAGGACATTGGGGTTATGCTGTGTCATTGCTATTTTAAAGACATTTGAAATCATTCCTTTTCAGATGGTGAGGGCACTGCCTCTACATTTGCTTGATTTCATTTTTAACTTTTAGATATTTTCTTTTAAAATCTAAATTTATCATTTAAAACATGGAAAGAAAATAGTGTGTATTTTGAAATGTCTAGCTTCTGTCTTTTTCACCCTCTCCAATGTATAACAGTTCTTTTTAAAAAGTCAAATACTTTCATTGCACTTTTAAAATACAAAGAAAATCTTATGTTTGTGTGGTACACCCTTTTTCTTTTTTAAATGTATTTGGTATAGGGTCTCACTACGCAGCTCAGACTCATAGTGATCCTCCTATGTACAGCCTCTCTAGCGCTGGGATTACAGGCAGGCACCACCATGCCCTGTCTTGGTGCCCAGCTCAGCATGCCTGGGGGTCCGGTCAACCTGGCATGTGGTACTGGGGATTGAACCCTGGTCCCTGCGCTTGCCTAAGCAGGCACTTAGTCTGCTGAGCTATCTCTCCAGTTCCACTCCCTCTGATTTTATAAATAGTAGATGATATAGATCTTTTTCTCTTTCATTTATTTTATAAAAATATATTTTATACATTATTCCACTAAGCTCAACATAGAGGTAGTCTACATTCCTTTTTATCATTGAATAGTAATCGTCGTATAGTTTATATATTAATTATTTACTGCTGTAGATCTGACCTGTTCTAATCCTTTACCCTTATGCTTAGTCCTGTACTGTGCAAGCCCATGTAAGGATTTGTAGAATAAAGATTGCTGAGTCACAGCAAGTTTATAAATAATTTTCTAGAAACTTAAAAGCTCTGTGATAGAGTATTGCTTCAAATCTCCGGCAGTAATAGATGAGAATGCCTATTTCACCCTGCCAAGATTAGGCTGTTAATTGTAAAGCTAATAAGTAAAAAAGAAAAAAAAAATAGGGCTGTGTATCTAGTTTAAATTTACATCTTTCCTTTGGGAGGGAGATTGAGCATCTTTATCTACATAATGGCCCAGCATTCCGTCCTCATATTCTTGCCAGCAAGCTGGAAAGATGAGAAGAAACTGAATTCAGATAAATCCTGCCTAACAACATGATGCACATGTTATACACTTCATTTACTTACACATTAGACCTACATTAGCTACAAAGGAAAGTGACCATGGATCCCATTAAAAATTGGGATAAGGTGAGTACTCTAGGACCAAGAGATAGGGTGAATAAACCCAGGAGGTAGTAGCAGTTTCTGCCAGGAAAATCCAGGATAGGGGCTGGGAAGATGGCTCAGTAGAATAAGCGCTTCCCTGGCAAGCACAAGTGCCTGAGTTCAATCCCTGGTTCTGCCAAAAGAAAAAAAAAAAAGAAGGAAATCCGGGCTAGCCCACACCCCCAATACTCTCATGTTTCTGTCCCACTGTCCTAATATTAGTCCCATCACTTGCATCCCCTTTGGAAGCCCACTTGCTTTTCCTTCCTCTTGGCACATCCTTCTTCCAGAATCCATGGCCCAGGATGACACCCTTGACCCTTTACCCTCCTTCAAAGGTCTCATTAAATTGCTAAACTCCCCAGTCTGGGCTTGAACTTGCCAACTTCCTTCCTCAGCCCCAAAATTGCCCCCAAAGTATTGAGATTACAGGTATCCACCACCTTTCCTGGCTCACTCTTTACTTTTTTTCTTTGAACTTATCACTATCTGATAGAATAAACATGCCATGTCTCTGCTTGTTTAATTGCTCATATTTAACTTTTCTGCTTAGCTACTTTCTAATCCTGGAGACACAATATCCAACACCTACAACTCTAAGAAAAGTTTATTTTGTAGAGGTTTCAGTCCAGAGTTGGCTAATTCTATTGTTTTTAATTTCTTATAACTCTTTTTTGGCAGAACCAGGGATTGAGCTCAGGTCCTTATGCTTGCAAGGCAAGCACTTATTCTACTGAGCCATCCCCCCAGCTCCCCTCAGAGTTGGCTAATTCTAAAGCAAGGCAGTTTTAGCCGGGCGTGGTGGCGCATGCTTGTAATCCCAGCACTTGGGAGGCTGAGGCAGGAGGATTGTTGTGAGTTCGAGACCAGCCTGAGCTACAAAGTGAGCTTAAGGCCAGCCTGAACTGCATAGTGAGACCCTGTCTCAAAAAGACAAAAATAAATAAATAAATAAATAAAGCAAGGCAGCATGGCAGAGGGGCCTGGCAGAGAGCATGTCATGGTAATTAGAGGCAGACAATGGTCCAGGAAGGACTGAGGGAGAGGGACCCTTCCAGCCCACACCCCCAGTGACTCCCCTCTGACCAGGCTTCACCTCCCAACATTACACGGAGCTATAAACTCATCAGTGGCCTAATCCTTTGATGAGTATCACATGTCCATGACCCAGTCACCTCCTGAAGCTCCACCACAAGTCACGATGTTTTGGGGAGACATTTATGTATAAACCATAGCATTTTCCTTTATGTACTAATACTAAACCTATTATAATGCTTGTAAAGTTCCAAGCATATAGCCTAAATAGTTGTTTTTCCATATAAACTGAATTACTTCTCACACCGCCACTTTTGTGTGTCATAAAGTTGTCTAACAAATTTACTGCTGCAAACCTCACTGCTCCTCAACCTCCTCCTTATAATCTTCACACCAGTGAAACAATCCCCTTCAAGTGACTCAAAAATGCCACCAGAGCCTAGCGCCCCACAGGGATCCAATATTCCTATTCCCTCATCATGATCCTTAGACAGTTTTAGGCCTTTCAGGAAATACTAGAAGTGGAGCTTCCTACTCCTCCAACTCAACTCATCCTGCATCTAAGAGAGGTCCCAAGGTTACCGGGGGCTACCTGAATCCAAGTATCTTTTCCAATGGAAGATACCCAGCAAAGCAAAGAATGGCTAGGCCAATTTTTAGAATATCTTAGTAGGTTTGAAGATGGTTTTCAAATGTTGGCTCTTGCTTTTGACCTATCATATCAAGGTATTTTATTCATCTTGGCCATTTGCTGTACCCCAGATGAAAAACAAGAGAATCCTAGAGGAGTCTGGGAGCTATGTAGAACAATGTATTATAAGAAGATAAGAAAACCAACCCAGAGAAGTTGTCAACCAACAGAACCTACTGGGACTATAATATGACTAAAAATGATGTCTATCATAAAATGAAAAGCCAATGAAAACATGGGTAGTGAAATGAAAAGATGCATTACAAAATCTGTCAATTATGACAAGGTGAGAGGGGTTGTACAGTGTAAAGAGGAGCATCCAGCTGTCTTTTCATAGTCAATTAGTAGAAGCACTTTATAAATATACAAATTTAGATCCATCTTCCAGGAAAAGACAGGCACTGGTGGGACATCATTTCATTTGTCAATCATTCCCACATACTCAGCACAAATTACAAAATTTCAGATGGGCCCCCAGATGCCTGACACAGCTGCTGGGCCTTTTCTGTATTCAACCATTATGACCCAGATGAGAGTGAAAAAAGGCAGGCGCAAACCATAACTGTCACAATTGACAGTCCCTTAAACATACCTAAGTTGTATAAGAGAAAACTCAGGGCCAATCAAAGTCTGCATTGAAGGCAAGAAAACCGGACACGGGGCACATGACTATTCCAACCCTCTGCTGGGCCCTGCTCCACATGGCAGGCAGCTGATGTGTCTGCACCACAGCTCTGGAGGATTAACTGTCCCTGTTTGCAGAGCCAAAGCCCTCATTTCTCATTCTGAAAAAGAGGACTGAAGGGTCCTGGTGCAACAGCCCTGTCTGCAGACACACAGAAACCGCAGGTGACCCTGGATGCCTGGAATAAACATATTCAATTATTCAGTATTAACTTCCTCTAGAAAACCCTCCTATACATGAATGGTCATTATAGAGGTAGAGGTGACCCCTAGTCAGCACTGCTTTAGCCCTATTCTAACATGTCAATTTGAAAGTCATATGCTACAAATACGCCTTTCTGGTTCTATCATAGTCTGGAAAAGAAATAGACTTGCAGACTACAACTCCTATAGGTAGTCTTTCTTCCCAGGCAGGTACTGTCTTTCAATGCAAAGAAACATGTCTAACATCCCTTTATGAAAACAAAAGGTTGATAGGGGGCAAGAAGGGCAGCTTTGCAGCCCCTCAACACCCTAACCTTATTTCTAATTCCTGAGGAACCATTCTAATCCTTCCTCAAGGGACACAGTGACAAGCCATATAAACCCTACATAAGAAATGGCCACTCAAATTTGCACAGGACCAAGACTTTCCTCCTATGAACTCTGGAAGACCTGAGACTCCTCTTCAAAAAACAAGGTTGCAGTTCTATTTTGAGTACAGATAAGTAGAGTCACTATGAATGGGCACCGGTAGCCTATCTACTTATCCCTCTTTGCCTCTCAGGCTCCTGTCAGGTTCATCAAGTTCTCATCAGTAAAAATAGGTAGCTCAGTAGTCCTTCATATATAGACACTAACTCCTTTCTCATCATCTTCTGACAGGCTTTCCACAGCCCATCTGCTGAGCCATCTCATTCTATGGTAGGTAGAGAGAACACAAACCCTACTAGGTAGGGCCTATAGTTCCTTTCAGCAGGAAGTAGCTCTGTGACGATGGAGACCCTGACTCCTTCAGAAACCCATAAAGAATTATGGGGAGTTATGTCTCTTAAGGGGAAGTGAGGCAGGAGTCTAGGCATAGCAGTGTGTGTTTGAAGCAACTGGGCATGACCTGTTCATCACAGAGTTAATCATGGAATTCAGGGCACATGTGTAAAACAAGCTTCTGAGTGCTGTGTCTAATACGGAAATCAGAGAATGATGTCTTCAATTCTTCTCACATGAGATCAAGCCCTGTCGTGCACATAATACCAATCCCCAGTGGGTTTTTTTGTTTGTTTGTTTTGTTTTTTTATGGGATAGACTAAAGCTGATGCCAAAATGAGACTATAGAAGATGTTGGTCATTAAACTTGTGACTGTAGTGAGCTTTTTCACCATCCTGCCCTGTCCTGTTGTGCAATATACTTCTTTTCTTACTCTAATTGCCCACATGAGGGCCAGCAAGATAGCTCAGCAAACTAAACTTCCTTAGGTAAGTGTAGGGGACAGGGTTTGATCCATAATAGCACTGCATGCTGCACCGGCCTCGCCCCATGGCATGCTGACCCAGCGATGGAGTCCTGGTGTGGTGATGCACACTTGTAACCCCAGCACTAAGGAGGCTGAAAATAGGAGGATTGCTAGGAGTCTGAGCTGTATAGTGAGTGGCTAACCGCGCACGCGCACACGTGCATGCACACACACACACACACACACAGCCCACACTCACGCTGAACACTGCTCTATGCATGTTCAGTATAGATCATATTATCCAGTAGGTCAGTAATGATCTCTGTGCCTAACCTGGCAGTCTCTCTCCAGCGAAACTCACTTCACTTTTCTGTTGGTTTTCTAATTACCGAGTTGAGCAAACCTTCGATATGTGTTTATTCTGTACTTTGAATTACATATTTAACTTTTTTAAAAAAATTGTTTTAATATTAGCACTATTTAAATTTCTTCATATGTTGCTGCATATGAAAGTGGGTATTCACTTTAATTCACTTACTTACACATTTCT
The DNA here is from genome assembly GCA_004027165.1 of Ctenomys sociabilis. Classification (NCBI taxonomy): domain Eukaryota; kingdom Metazoa; phylum Chordata; class Mammalia; order Rodentia; family Ctenomyidae; genus Ctenomys; species Ctenomys sociabilis. The sequence continues at coordinate 91,813 of PVKA01002116.1, forward strand.
GTTTTTTTGAACCAGAGGATATAAAACTGGAATACAGGGCTGAGAGGTAAGACTGAAATACACTGCTGGCCTCTGCACCAGACACTGGACTACACAAAACTGGTTTGGGAGCCTTAAACTCAGCATAAAGACTTTCCAGGGTCTGTATTATTTCAAGATTCTCATCATATAACTGGAAAGCTTAGATTTTTATTAGAGACCATTAATATCCTGAAAAGCTTATTGAAGTCCTAAATCTAGTTACAAATATATACAACAACAATAAATTATTGTACAGATTACTGAGGTCCACCCCCTTTCAGTAGCTCCTATGGGAGGGGCTGGGCTGGAAGTCCTTAACTTGAACAGGTAACAAAGAACGACTACAAAAATTTTGTTGAACCCCTCTGTACGAAAAAAATTCTGGCTACTTTCAGGTCTCAATATATGTCAATGGTCTCTTATTTCAGAATCATAAAGACTTCAATCTGAGGCTTTTTTTTCCTTGAGCTATTTATGCTTGAATAATTCTAGAGATTTTTTCCAGACCTGCTGGAGTTTCCAAAAAGCTTTCTGCATTCTCATTTTGGGAGATGGGGGTGGATTAACACTCCAGCGTTGAGTTGAGGATGGGAATTCGGAATACGTCGACTTTGGCTTTTCACAGCTCAGAAAGCTGAACCGAGGACTGGCTCTTTTCTGGTTATACTTGGGCAGTCGGGCACAGGGAATAAAAGCCCTCAACTTGAAATAGGAGTTCCCCATTTTCTAGCTACCTTACTTTGTGGCTCAGTCCCTTGCCCATAAATTAAAGTCTGACCATTCAGAGTCAGAACCTGGGCTTTCTAGGGATGACACGGACTGATGGAAACGAAGGACTTCACACAGAGCCCCACGCAGGGTCCACGGAGAGCAGCCAGCCGGCCCCGGGGGGCACCCGAAGGTGAGCGGCGGGCGGTCCCGTGGAGCTGCGGCGGCCCGGCGGCCTCGCCCTCTCTCCGCCCAGCGGCTGGGCGGGGCGGGACGCGTCCCCGGGGCAACGGACGCGGCTGGGGCGCAGCCTGGGCTGCGGGGCCGCGCTCGCCCCTCACAGCCGGCGGGCGAGGGTCCGGCGGACCTCGGTCTCGCCCCCTCGCACGGAGCGATGGCAGCCCGGATGGCAGCCCCGGAGGCGCGGGCCCCCCGGGAAGACTCCCCTCTGCGCCTCCCCCCGGGGGCCCGCCTGGAGGAGGCCGAGGACGCGGACCGGGAGCAGGACGAGGAGCAGGACGGGGACGGGGACGAGGACGAGGACGAGGCGGCGGCGGCGGCGCGCAGAGCGCGGAGCTTCGCCCGAGATGCGCGGGTGCGCTTCCTGGGAGGCCGCCTGCAGCAGATGCTGGGGCTCCCCGAGGAGAGCTGGGCCCGGTTCCTGGAGGGCGAGGACGCCCGGCGGGAGCTGCGCGAGTTTCTGGAGCGCAGCAGCCCCTCCCGCCTAGTGTTCGGCGTCGCGGGCGCGGGGCAGCTCGCGGCCTCCCGGGAGGTGAGCGGCGGGGCGCGGGGGCTCGCTCGGGGCGGCCGGGGCGGGCGGAGCCACTTTGCTGGCGCACGGCGAGGGTTAGTGTCGTGCGAAGTCTGCCTCCTTAATGCCCCAGAAGCCCCGTGAGCTTGTGGGACCACGGCTTGGGAAAACCTGCGCTTCCTTCCGCTGCCTGGGCGTTAGGCGCAGGTCGCTTTTCTGTGCCAGGCACCCTCCGTTTTGTTTGCTCTCCGGCCACCGCGCACTCACATTTTCCCTATCCCCCTAGTACTGAAGGTTGAATCCAGAGCAGATGCTCTGAGCAACATTCTCAACCCCTTTTTAAAAATTTGAGATAGTGTTTCACAAAGTTTCCCAGGCTGGGATTGAACTTGGGATCCTCCTGCCTCAACCTCCCACAGTGCTGGAATTACATGCACCATCACGTCGGATTTAAGACTTCTAGCCTTAAGAAAAAGTGGGGTTTGACAGTGATACGACTTATGTGTTCAGTCTGCCTATCTGTACGACACTTTATCCTGAGAACTATTGGGTTCTTAAATGGGAGTAGCCAGGTAACGTATTTGGTGATTGCCACCTATTGTGATCGTGGGGTGGGGAGCCCGTGACTTTTTTTCTTTCCTTTTTTTTTTTTTTTAATTTGAATTGCTTATATAAAAGTTTATCATGTTACTCACAAGGCAGCATTTGTATTTTGCGTTTTCATTTGTAAAGAATTTGGAGCAAGATTTGGGGTCTTTAGGAGTGGTGCCCCACGGCTTGATGTAAAATACCCTTCAAGATGTGGCCAGTAATGCCTGGGAAGCCGGCTATCAGAACAGGCTGTAACAGGATTGTTGCCTTGGCTTTGTGAGCTTAGAAAATCTTTGCTTCCGCACTACTAATTGTAACTTAGTTTTTAAAAAGTTACCATAAAATAGAACACTTTAGTATTATTAAAATATGTATAGAAATGATTCAGTAGTTGGGAAATATTAGAATTGAAGACAAAAACACAAATTAACCTCTAGCACACTGTCAGTTTAGCTTATTTCCAAACAAAAGAATATTATTTAACATTTTTTAATGATTGACACATTCTACGTGGTCTTTTGTTTTTAACTGTGAATCTTAGGGTATGTCGTGGCCACAGTATAATGGCCATGATATACCAAAAGCAATTACTTATGGCCATTATACTGTGAAGTTAACAGCGTAAAAGGACAAAGGCAGTTGTGTACATTGCAGGATAGGGACAGCAGGAGAACCACCTTGTTTGTCAAAATCGACAGGAGGCCAGTTTTGTTTCTTCTGTTTGCAATGTCACTACAAGGTGTACTGAGTAAAGCTTGCTTTTTTTTTTTTTTTTTTTTGAGGTACCAGTGATTAAACTCAGGATCTTGGGCTTGCCAGGCAAGCACTTATGCTGATGAGTGCATCCCTGGCCCCAAACCTTGCTTGTTAAACCCTGTAGTGAACTTGAGCTAATTAGCATGCTCTTGTTTTAGATTCCAAGGGATGCAAAACATAAACTTGTTTATGTTGCCAAGAAGACTACTGAAAGCAGTGGAATGAATAATTTATCTCAAAAGGTGTTATTTGAAGAGTTACCTGCGGCCTCTCTGGGACACGTGACTGCTTTCCTGGATGAGGTACTGGTCTTTCTTTAACATTTGAATCTTTTATAGATCTCCATGGCTCCTGGAATTATGTGGGACATCGCTGGCTTCTTAAAGAGAATGAGAAGCCAGCATTGTCACGTTTAGACTTTCCAATGAGCTGGTACTGACACCTGATACTCAGCAGGTGGGAACTTCTCAGATCTTTCCTCACCCCCTCCCTCCCTTCCCTTCTTCCTTACAAAATAATGGGAGGAAAGCAAAGCCTGCTGGAACCAGTGAAGTTTATGTACTTGGTTGTAGGTTTTAAACTTCAAATTCAGAATGGGACAAGTTGGTACTTTGGAAATAGGTATTTGTTCATTTTTTCAGATTCTTTTAGGAACTAACAGTTAAGGACTTCTTTTCACTTCTGTCAGACAATGGGAAAATGTCATAGAAATTGTTGGGCATGTTTTTCTTAAAGTTTCTCTCACCTTTTCTGCCACTAGGATCTGCAATGTCGTCCCGCAAAAACCAGTAAAGGCTTGGTGTCCTTAGCTTGGTGCTGTGGAGAGTCAGTGGAGCCTACTGGAAGGAAGTCTGGTCCTTTTGGGGAAGCCCCTGTGGGGCACAGGACGACCCAGCCCCTTTGCATCTGCTTCCTGTCAGGCAGGAGCTGAGCAACTTCCTCAGCCTCCTTCAACCCTCGATGATGCACTGCCTCTATCAGGCTCAGAAGTGAGAGTTTCCAGCTCGCCTTGGGCTGAAACCTCTGAAACTGAGCCCAAATCAATCTCTCCTTTATAAGGATATTTTGCTTATAGGAGTAGCACAAAGCCCACACCGCTTTAAATCAGAGAATCACTGTCTAACCCAAAGCCATGTTGGTTTGCATAAGGGCCACTGAGAATTTTTTGAAAGAGAGACTGAGATTCTCCTTTTCTGAAGAATAATGTACCAAATGATCCAGTTCCCTAGAAACTGGGGCAGTAGTTTTCAGGCCTTCCTAAAAGTTCAAACCTCTGGGGGAAGTTCCTAGCTACCAAGCCCAGGCCAGGCATTATATCAGCTAACTCAGTCAGTATCTGGGAGCAGGCAGTTTGTGGGGCTTCCCAGGGGACTCTGATGTGTAGCAAGCATTCAGTTGTGCTGGGTTGGACACCTGTGCACAGGTCAGCTCCTAAACTGAGTCACAATTGCTCAGTCAGACCTGGGTAATCTGTGCAGTCCTACGAAGTTAATGATTTGCAAGAGTCTTCTTCATGAGTCTGTTATCTTTTTATAGGGAGGTATTTTCTTGTCTTCACCTTAACCACGTTTCTCACTCCTAGCTCCAGTACTTTGCTTGGGTTTTCGTCCTCTTTCTCAGTTTTAGCTGATTTCCTGCAGATGGTAGGAAGAGACGTTTCTACGTTTAGTATCTAGAATACTTTTTGTGTGTGTGTGCAGCAAGATATTGTTAAGATATTGTTGTTTAACTGAATCTGTTGACTTCTGGTAATTTGTTGAATATAGACTGGGCCTTAGTGATACAGGGACCTCCAAGGATATAGGGGAAAAAAATGAAACTCCTGGCCTGAAAGGTACCAGGGATGAGTTTGTGTTCTCTAAAACCAAAGAATGAATTTTATGAATAAATGAAGGCTGTGAGCAGAATATTTTTATTGGGAGAAAGAAAGCTCCTGTCCTGACCCAACAGCGGCTCTTCCTGTGGGGGTTGGGTTAGTGATTTATTTAGGCTCTTTCAAAGTGATTGATACCTATTTAGAGTATCAATCCCTGGTGGCCATTCCTGGGAGGTATGTATCTACATTTGTTTACTCTTTTGTCTTGCGGACTGGTCCACAGTGAGGAGTGTCTGCCTCTTCCAAAGTTGTAAAGTCACCTTGTCCTTCATATTGTTTCTTTGAGGGCCTGGCCCTGTCTGACTGCCTGTACTATTTTTATCTAATTTAGTTGCCTACAACATTGGCAGGATATGGCTACACTTTTCGTGGACATTCTTTAGTCAAAAGAGATTATTCTACAATCTGTTTTGACTAAAAGGAGATAAAAATTTAAGATGTTCTATGCTTTCTCTGAATTAATCTAGATATAATGCTCTAGGTAGCATTAAAAGAAAGGTTTAAAGGAGAGTAAACCCTCACTGAGCCCATCTCTAAATGGCATAAAATGTCCAGAATTCAAGTTGTTTGAGATAGTCTGATGAGGTAGTCTGAATGAGTAAAATAGGACCTTACATATATGGTATGACTTAGGTTTATTTTTATTTATAATAGATGTGATTATGACAAATATCGAGGCTTTCAGTACCACTTGAGATATGCATGTCATCCTAGAGAAGATCAGTTTTCTTATGCTTCTTACTTGGTACACATTACTGCAAAGCTATTATAAGTTATGGAGGAAGAATCCGGCTAAAAAAAAACCCAATAAATCAGACTGTCCATATAAATAAACTCTTGTTATTGAACAAGAATTTAATGGTATTTATTGGGTTATTTCTATGTTAACTGTAAAACATTGTGGATGTAGTGATGTGCTTTTTATATTGGTGCAATCTTGTATAATTTTTCAGATAATTTTCTAAAGTCATTCTTTATTGCAGCAGGTGAAAAGACTACTCAATCTACACAAGTCCAGCAAACCACCAAGTATTTTAAATTAAACCAATTATCAATGAAGAAACCCACTGACACACATACTGTTTTTGAAAACCCTTTCTTTTTTGCAATTTTTATGCTTACTCATAGTGGTAAAATAGTTCTCTCAAATTAAGGCACTGAAATGGCAATGCAACTCCTACTGATAGTGTTCTAAGAATAACTTACATTTCGAACAGTGCATACATTTCTTATGTTTGTTAATTTAATATCTTTATCAGTTAAAACCACAAAGAAATATATAAGTACAGAGATGCTGTATCACTCAAAATGCCTTTAAACTTGCTTCTTCTGTACAGTTCCTAACATCTCTACTAGTAAAATAACTCAGTATGACTTGGCAAAACTGCATAGATCAGATGTAATTTTTCTTGTCTTCTCCCATTCCATGACTTGGGTTTATTTGTGGGCAAAACTTACATTTATGTAACTGAAGTGATAAGGCATGACTGTAGGTTTAGGTTAAAAGTTTGCATGTGTCATCATAACGTGGTACTGCCCCGAGCTCACATAAGCAGCCTGCTGGCAGTTCTCTAATTTTTCTCTTTGAGGTTTCAACCCATAATTGGTTGGCTGCAAGGCAGGGTGACATAGCAGAAGGGTATTGCACAGCAGGCAACAGGCAGCAGACAAGCAGCGAAGCAGCCTGCCCTCTCCCTTTAATGCCTTCCAAGCTAACCAGCCAGTGTAGACCATTCCATTATCCACACTACGACTCTTCCAAATTAATCAGTGGACTGATTTAGTGATCACACAGTCTTAATGCCAGCATCACACACCCCAGAGCCAATCACCTCTTCAAAGCCCCGCCTGTGACTACATGGGGCTTTGAAGGACCTCTGTCCCCAAGCCATAGCAGCACTGGTGTAAGACGATGTGCCAGGGACTCCAGCTAAGACTTTCCTTCTGAACTCTGAACTTGGACAGTCATGCACCCTCCTGATACTTCCTCTTGTTGAGTAATTGACACTACAAGCCAAAGTTGAGCTTCCCTTTCTCATATTATTTGTGGTTATTACTAGGTTGGCAGGTGTGGGTTCCATTCTTGCAGTTGCTCAAGCCAGAATACTTCAGAGCCATCCCTGACTCCTTCCTGTGCCTCACAAGTCATACCTATTCTATGAGGAAATTGTAGTAAGGTGTATTAAGTAAGAAGCACTGGAAAACTGTTTATTTCTAGGATGGGTTCTACCTTCAGAACATTTCCAGAATTGGTTCCCTTCTTCCCTCCACTCCTTCTCTGTTTCTCTGCTGCTGCATTGACCCTGTTTCTCTTGTGGCTGCCATTCTCAGCCCCTACTGAGTGCAGCAATGGGTGATCCTGCTGAGCTCACCCAGACTGCATCTCTCCTTACACCCTGCCTAGGCTTTTGTTTCACTCCAAAATAGGGTCTAAGTCCTTATGTTGGTCAAGACTTGGCTTTGTTACTCACTGGAGATTAGTGTGTCAGCCTTAGCTGTGAGTTAGAAGTTCAGTATCTCAGGCCCCACCCCAGGGTTCTGAGCAAGCTAGGATGAAGACACTAGTCCAAACTCTCTGTGACCTGGTTTCTCCATTGCTTCTCTGAACTCTTTTCATTAGCTGACAACCTTTTTCCTGAAGCAACTCAGGCATATACTGCACATGCTCCAGCATTTTCTCCTCTTCCTTGAAACCCCTTCAGCTAACTCCTTTAATGCCCTTGAATTCTGGTTCAAACAGCTCTTTCAGTGAAGGCCCCCTCCAGGAGAGTAGGGGTTTTGACATGGTGGTGAGCAGAATGAGGCAGGTAACTTAAACAGTAGAAAAATGGCTCACACCAGCTGAGTAGTCAAGAAAAGTAATTTTAACATACATTTAATTTATTTTGCAAAAAGGATATGTTCAGAAACCTGAGAGATAGCTCAGCAGCATAAGCACCTACCTGGCAAGCATAAGGTCCTGAGTTTGATCCCTGGTATCAAAAAAAAAAAAAAAAAAGACATAGGACTTGTCACCTATTAGGTCAAATAAAAAGTGTGTGTGTATTTATACTTTTGAGCCAGTAAACCCAGAAGAGGTATCAGCAAGATTGGCAGGAAAAATGTCATAATTGACAAAATACTAGAAAATGATACATGATAGTAAATATTTGATTTATATTCTTTTTGCAGATTTCACAGCAATATGCAAACATGTATTGTTACAAATATGGAATTTCTTCCACGCATTGAACTCACTTGCCAGGAAAGCACTTATTCTACTGAGCCATCTCCCTAACCCTCACTTTCATCACTTTGGAGATTGATTGTTAGAAATACTGCATTATTTTTCTCATCTTTGGCGTTATTTTAGCATTGGCATTCCTTTAGCCACTATCAAGGCTTTTAAAATTATATTTATAGTTCAGATCAAAAGTATCCTTCCAAAGTTGCATGTGTTCAGAGGTGGGGCTTTGGAAGTTAATAGGATTGGAGGGGCACTGTAGGTGGCTCCCCAATGAGTTCATAGCTGCATGTGCTGTTACTGGATGTTACTACAGAGACACTCTACCACTGAACCAGAGCTCCAGACTATAGCCTACTCCTCCACACTCCCTCGTGCCCCACCCTGCCCACCCCACCCCACTTTCAGTGCTGGTGATCCAACCTAGGCCCATGCCAAATGCATGAGTAACAAGGGGAAAATTCTACACCAGGAAGCTGTTTCATGTGTAGCTAAAAAACATTGTATGAAATTAACTTGAGGATTAGGGAGATGGTTCAGTAGAATAAGTGCTTCCTGGCAAGTGAGTTCAATCCCTGATTCTGCAAAAAGAAAAAAAAAAAAAAAAAAAAAAAAAAAAAAGAAAGAAAGAAAAAGGAAATTAACTTGAAGTTATGTGTACAAAGCATACATGAAATATAAATGAATTTCTTGTTTACATATGTTCACCCATCCCAAATCTCTATGCATATGCAAATATTCAGAAAATTGCTTAAAATCTAAAAATCAAAATCACTTCTGTTCTTAAGGACTTTAAATAAGGGATTCCAAAACTATGTGGTCAATATAAACATTTAAAAGGTAGAATAAGCTATATTCTGAACATTTTAGCTAATTGAAATTTCATAGTATAATGTTTTGTTTTTTTTTTTTTTCATAGTATAATGTTGATAAGCCTGGACAGATTCTATCAGAAAAACGAAAAATCTTTAAAATGGGTATTGGAAGGGCATAGGGAAGCAAAAGGTGGCAACTTCATGAATTCAGCATGCTCTTATGTGACATATAAGGCTTTGGGAATGCAAAATAAACATTTTAAGAGTTTCCACATAGGTACATGGTTTCACTGATGTTCCTTTATTTAGCAAAAAAAGAGCTCTGAATAAGCTCACATTGTTGAACAGAGTAAACTTCTTGCTGACCATCCAAACTGGAGTCCACTGGGGCACCACCCAGGGCTTTATGAGATTATTCCTAGCCCATGTGATTCCTGAGTACTTTTTAAGTATGTCTCTGAGCATGCTCAGTCTGTAATTCAGAAAGCAGTTTGTTGACTAAGTATGACCTGACTTGTTTCATGCAGTGTCCAAGTCACTGAAAGTCTCCACAAATGCTTACTAAATGGATAAATGAATGAACAGGCAGTACTGGACTCCAACTCTGAAAGAGCTTACATCTAATTGATTAAGTCTAAATGAATCACTGACTGACTGTGCCTTTGTAGATTTGGTGTCATCAGATCTTTTTGAAATTGAGTGGTGTGGTTGCCAATTACATATATAGCAAGACAGTCTTCGAAGGAGCACATTGCAAATTAACTAATTTTTAAAACATTTTTCTTTAGATACTAGTGCCAATTCTTTCTAATAAGAACAACCATACGTCTTGGTCATATTTTACTTCACAAGATATGGAACGTCACACAGAAGTCATGAAAAATAAGATGCACATTTTTAGGGGCAAAATGTCTAGAAGAACACTTCTTCCAATTCCGACTATTGCAGAAAATATTGACCTGGATCAGAATTACTCCCAAACCAAGTGGGTAATGACGTGACTGGTGTACATGATGCATGAAAATAGAGGATCAGCTTATCTGTGTAGTATTACAGCCTTGGCAAACTATCAATAAAAAATTATAGCAGCATCAAATTTTTTAACTTAGTCAAAGTAACTTCATAATTTGATTTTATAAAAGCTTAATTTTGTGGTGTTAATTTTCATATGTTCTTAATTTTTCTATCACATTTAACATTTAAGTATTACCTTTACATGTTTACTTCCTTTGAATTATTCCTTTGTGTTAGTTTGTGAAAATCAATATAATTAGATCTCTATCCTTCCATCTTCCTATTAAGTTTCACATGCATGTTGAAAAATAGAGCATTCTAAGTAAATGATCTAATTTGTATAATGCTAGCTATCTATTTCATAAAAAGTTTGCTAAGACATGTCCTTATTGTTATTCTAATTCTCATTCATTGGAACACATTTTTTTTTTGACAGAACCAGGGATTGAACTCAGGCCCTTGGGCTTGCCAGGGAAGCACTTATTCCACTGAGCCATCTCCCTGGCTCCTGGAACACATTTTTTTCCCATGCAGAACATAAGATTTTTTATTTTCTCTTCCCTACATTTCTTTTACTGTTGGCCTACTGAGCTTTAAAAATTTTCCTAATCACATGTGAACTTTGTAAACAAATAGTCCAGGTGGTGGTCCCTCTGCCCGGGATCAGTGCCCTGATGCGCTTGTGGTTTTTGTTTCTAATTGCATTGATCAAGTCTCTTTCCTGTCCTCCTCTTGGTAAGCTCTGCTAAGGGTTTATCAGTCTTGTTTATTTTGTCAGACAACCAGCTCTTTGATTCATTGATCTTTTGTAATTTTTTTTTGTTTCAATTGCATGTATGTGTTCAGTCATATATGTGCGGTCAGTAGAGAAAGGTCGAGGACTTCCCCAGAGGGTGCTCTTGTAGGCCATGTGTCCCTCCCTTCATCCTTTCATTGAATGCATCAAATTTATTTATTTATTTTTGAGACAGGATATCACTATGTAGCCCAGGCTAGCCTTGAACTCACTATGTAGCCAGGGTGGCATTGAACTCATGGTGAGCCTCCTTTGTCAACTACCTGAGCATTACAGGCATGCATCACCACCCCTGGCTCAAAGACTACTGTCTAAAGGGAAATTTTAACTGTAACTATGATTTCAACAGCAATATTTCTTTAGTGAAATGGTTTTTGAGAGTATGTTTTATAACTGGAGGCATGCTAAATACAGAGGAAAGTGGTTTCACAAGTCAAAATACTGAATTGTGAAGAATTTTTATTTAGAAAATTAGTTTATATGTACATAAAATATAAAATCTATGTCTTATCACATTTGGATAAAATAATCATCTTTGAATTGTTTTATTAATCATGTTAATATTTGAAGGCTACCATCAAGTGAGAGAAGACTACTCCATGAAATTGAATCTGTGGTTATCAAATGGTCACACCAAATCCAGGAAGTTATAGAAAGAGACTCTGCGCAGCCTTTGCTGAATGGTCTTCACTTGACTCCTCAAACTGAGCTGGATTTCTGGGTGAGGCGGAGAGAGAATCTGTCCTGCACTTACGATCAAGTAAGTGAGTGAGGACCCTGGTGATTGTAATTTCAGTAAGCAAGGTTTGTAGTAGACTCAGGTCTCCTGAACAGTGGTTTTTGTGGTTTCAAAGGGTGTCTGTGTGACTTAGTATTCTGTTCTTCTGCACACTGTACATACGGTGTGCATTTTTTAAATGAATGGGAAATGAAAATAATTTTTCCTTTATGAGAACATTTTGACAGCATTGGAGACAATAGGAAATATTTTTGGCAGTACAAAAATGGGTTCCCTGGGGAAATGTTGAAGAGTGTTAAGATTAGTTAAGTCTAGTGCATTTAATTGAAAAGGAACAGGACTTCACTTAGTGGAGATGCAGCTTTGGAAGGATTGACTTTAGTCCTTTACGAGGCATTTGCCATTCAATTCCTTACTTTATTGTTCTAAAAACTGAGGCATTCATTCATATCTCCTGGAAATCTTCTGAAACAGATGAAAAAATTTTATGTAGAATAACTAGTAGTTTACATGGATAACATGTAAACTCTAAACACAAAATAAAATACAAGCTATCAAAATAATTGCTTTCAGCATGAACCCAGATACATATTTGAGTACTAACTCCTTTTTAGATTGTGTATGAGGGGGTATGATTCATATTTTCTTACAGAATTAGTTAGTATTTAATAATCTAGTTTATATCAAATGTATTTCCCCTTCAATGTAGCTTCAAGCTCCTGTTGTCCTCAAGATGATGAAGATCCTGAAAAGTAAACAGAGCAGCTATTTTCCTACTCTACAGAACATTTTCCTGGCTGTGGAAGATGGTAAGAGGGTGGTGGTCCCTCTGCCCGGGATCAGTGCCCTGATGCGCTTGTGGTTTTTGTTTCTAATTGCATTGATCAAGTCTCTTTCCTGTCCTCCTCTTGGTAAGCTCTGCTAAGGGTTTATCAGTCTTGTTTATTTTGTCAGACAACCAGCTCTTTGATTCATTGATCTTTTGTAATTTTTTTTTGTTTCAATTTCATTAATTTTTTTGTTCATTTTTCCTTTATTATTTTCAGATTTGGAATACTTTTGTTTTTCTAGGTTCCATGATACATAATTGAGTTCTTTAGCTAGGATTTCTCTACTGTTGTCATATGTTCATAAGTTTTGGCATGTTGTGCTTTCACTGTTACTTGATTTTAGGAAGTTGTTTTTTTTTTTCCTTAAATTCTTCCATGATCTATTAGTTATTTGGTAATGTATTGTTTCAATCTTCATATATTTGTGTGGTTTATGTGGTTTCTTTTGCTGTTGATTTCTAGTTTCATCCTGTGATTTATTCAGTAGTATGCAGGGGGTTATTTTCATTGTTTTCAACTTACTTAGGTATGCCTAGTATATGATCTGTTTTGGAAAAAGTTCTATGAGATGTGGAGAAAAAAACGTATACAGATATTCCTGTGAAAAGACTATTTGGACTTAGGAGCTGTTGTATGGACTTATGACCCATCGTTTTTTGTTTTGGATAATTCTGCACATCTCATTTGTCTATTTTTGGTACAGTTCACCTTGTTTATAGTATAGTAAAGACCATTTGTTCAGTGGTGTGGTTTTACTCTGGTATTTCTTTGTTAATTTTTTATCTCTTTGGTCTAATTGTGAGGGTGAAGTGTTGGTGGTTCTCTACTTAGGACTGTTTTGCTGTTCTTTTATGCTCTGTGATTTTTATCTTATATTGATCACACTAACATCCAGTGCATGATATTTCTAATTGTTACTACATCTCATTAAAATGGTACCTTCACAAGTATGTGGTGACTGTCTTTCTCTTCTAACTAGCTTTGGTGTGAAGCTTGCTGAGTCTGAAATTAAGGTAGCTAGTCCTGTCTGCTCTTGGGCTCAAGTTGCATGGAGCATCATTTTCCATTCTTTCACTGTTAGGCTTTGAGTTTCTTTTTGCACGAGGTGTCTTGGTAAGCAATATATGTTGCATTTGATTTTTACTACTATCCTGTCTTAATTGAGGAGTTAATACCATTGATTTAAGAGTCATCATGGTAAGGTGTTTACTGGATTCTGTTATTGCATTATTTGGCTGAAGTTTAATAAAAAGCCCTTAGAAGGGCTAGTGATTTAACTCAATGCAAAGTGCCTGGAATCAGTCCTCAGAATGGGTTAAGGGGAGGCAGTGATAGCAACTGGTAGCTGTTTTTGCTTATTATTCTTTTTACTATGCAAATTTTAGGCCAGATAATTCTTTGTGATGACAGGCTATCCTATGCATTATAGGATGTTAAGCACCAGCCCTAGCTTCTACCTACTAACCCTATCCCAGTTGTGACAATCAAGTTGTTTGTCTAGTGTCCCCTGGGGCAAAAATCTTCTACCTGGTTGAGAACCATTAGAGATACTATATACATCATATGAAGTAGGGACTATTGGAATTTTTTTTCTCCCAGTGTTATAAGTTGAACAATTTCTGTAGGCAAAACTGCTGCAGAAACAAGTCTCAAGGCTTAGAGCTTCATGACCACTGGTGGAAGAGCCAGAATTAAAGCGTTTAGGGGATACATGTGGCTCAAGTCTGTGATGGGTTAGGGGTTAGGTAGGGATTAGATAGGGGACCCCTTTCAAAGACATGCTTGAGGCCCAATAAGATCACCAGACATACTTAGCACATTTTAAGTGTACTTACCTACTAGATATAATTACTGAATTTCCAAATTACTCTTAATTTCAAACATGAGTACATCAAGAGAAAACAGTTCTACAACCCTTTCTTGTCAAAGCTTTATCATTATGCTAGGTAGACAGATTAATTTATTACACTTTGATTAGAATAATATGGGTGAGTGATACAGGTTGTAGGATTTTTTTTTTTTTTTTTTTTTTTTTTTTTTTTTTTTTTTTTTTTTTTTTTTTTTTTTTTTTTTTTTTTTTTTTGGTGGAACCAGGGATTGAACTCAGGCCCTTGCACTTACTAGGCAAGCACTTATTCTACTGAGCTATCTCCCTAGCCCATCTTTTTTTTATAAGATGAGAAGATAAGATGTGACTTCATTTCCTACCTTCATAAATACAACCTGTTTTCAGGTAAAGGTATTTGTAGCCTCAGGAGCAAAGTGAAGTCTGATGGTCGGTGATCTACTTTAGGGTACCCTGAACAGACGTTAAGCAAGAGAAAATTTGAATTTGGTTAAGCAATCATTAATAATAGTAAAATATTTATTTTTGTCTTAATATCTATGACATTTTGAAAGTTTTTATATTTAGATAAAATTCTCAAAACAAAATCCTCCTACAGTGTAAGCTCAGTGACATTTACACCATTCACAGCATTGTACAACCATCACTCTCCCTAGTTCCAGAATATTTTTATCCCTGTACTTATGAAGAGTTACTTGTGTTAATAATAGAAAATTTTCCTAGCTGTTGATTCAGTGACTCTCATAGGAAACTGGAAACACATCATAAAGGATCCAGTTGTGCTTGTGCCCAGTACTGAGAAGGAAAACATTCTAGTGGTGAAGTTTGTCATCCAAACCGTAAAATGACAATGATACAGAGGTGATTTATTCCCACAGCATTTCCATGGGGTTGAGTAAATCTCTTTAGACTCAGGTTGCTTCCCCCTGGGTCTTTAGCTACAATTACTTATGCTATGTGAATAACTAGACCAAGGCTGTCTGGAGTGGCTGAGTTGCAAATGGACGTGTATAAAATCTTGCCCACCATTCATGTACAAATTGTAGGATGGATAACAGAAAAGGAAAGATGACAACATTGAAAGACAGCTGTGTTCCTGGACATGGTTCTCTTGTAAAGTAAATTTAGCAAAAAGAAAGTGTATCTTGTTGTGAATTCAAGACAAACCTGGGCTATAAAGTGAGCTCAAGGCCAGACTGAACTGCATAGTGAGGGACCCTGTTACACACGCACACACACACACACACACACACACACACACAGATTCAGAGACAGAGACAGAGACAGAGAAACAGAGAATCAATCATGTGAGCAGTGGTTCTCTTTCCTTTCAGCTCTCCTCGAAGCCCAAGATGTGGAACTTTATCTGAGGCCTCTGAGGAAGCACGTGGAGTGTCTCCAGGAGACAGACTTCCCACAGACCCATGCACTAATCACCCCGTTGTTTCATACCATCTGCCTTATTTGGAGTCATTCCCAGTTTTATAACACACCTGCTCGGGTGATAGTCTTGTTGCAAGAATTTTGCAATCTCTTCATTGACCAGGTATGAAGCACTAAAAACAGAAAAAATAAGGATCATTGCTCTGAGGTAAATTTTTATTATACTAGGAGGGATAAATTCAGATTATAGTAAGAAAATCTGTTTCTCTTTCTGTTTTCAGAAAAGACTATTATGGTAACAAAGGCTAGGTGACTTTTTATCCTAAATGGCAGGAAATAAGCCAGCTATAGTCAAAGAACTAATTATTGCTTTATTTAAAAACCTACCTTTCTTCAAATGTAACACAGCTTCTAATAAAGGGTTGTTGTGCATAGGAACTTCTTTGGCACTTTCCCTCTGATTTCCACAAAAGCACTGGTTTATGGATGACATCTGAAAGTAAGTTAAGGACTAAAGCGCCTGCTTAGGCAAAGCTCAGTGGCTGGGGTTCAGTCCCTGGTGTGCCATGCTGGCTCCATCTCCGGAGTGCACTGAGATGGTGAATGAGACTGGGTGTGATGTGAGCCTGTAATCCTAGCTCTTGGGAGGCTGAAAACAGAAGGTTCACTATGAGTCCAATCTATGTAGTAAGACCCTGTAGGCCCTGTTCCACATATGTTATTTAAAAAAAAAGTAAGTTAAGAGGGCTGGGGAGATAGCTCTGCAAGTAAGTGCCTGCCTGGCAAGTGCAGGGACCTGGGTTTGATCCCAGGTACCACATGTTGTGCAGGTCCCAGAAACCCAGGTGTGTCCTGCCAGCTGAGGTAACTGGGTTTAGTGGTGCATGCCAGTAATCCCAGTGCCAGGGAGGCTGAGGCAGGAGGATCAAAATGAGTCCAAGCTCTAGTGAGACCCTGAAATAATTAAATAAATAAATAGATAAGTAGATAATAATAATTAAAAGAAAAAAGAAAGTAAAGAGAGTCTGCCTCCTTGCCCCAGAATGGCCTCAAAATATAGTACTAATTGTATTAAAGAAATTCTGCTCTGTTGTTGAACTTTTAAAATGTTTTATTATCATTTCTATACATATTATTTAACTTACAATATTTAAAAAAACATACTGGACCATTTTCTGTTACTTTCTTTTTCCTTCTGTGTGGACTTCCTTTCTTCTAGCCACAGTGTCAGAGAACATTACGTAACTTGAAAGCTGAAAGATACTTGGATGCCACATGTTCTGGTGATTTAGAGCTGGGAATGTGTTCAAATTTTCTCTAGCTACTGTAATTTAATGCTATAGCCTGAGTGCCTTAAAAACATAAATTTATTTTCTCACAGCTCTGGGTGCTGGAAGTCCGTGATCATGGTGAGAGCAGGGTCACATTCAGTTAAGAGACAGCCCCCTTCTCTTGGCTGTCTAGCCCCATCTTAAAGAGCTGCAGTCCTATTGGACAAAAACCCTTACCCTGACAACCTCAGTTAACCTTAGCTATCCTTTCAAGATCCTATATTCAGGTAGAGTCCTGTGGAAGTTAGGCCTCTAACATGAATTTGGAGAAGACATAATGTAGATATTTTTCACATGAGTTGACAGACAAGAAATAGGTAATTTGCTCAAATTTTCTGAGACATTAAGGAAGAGTCAGAGTAGGAGAGTTGCAGGCTTACAGTTGAGATGTCCTGGGGTCTCATTACATTGAGTCATGTTTTGGAGTTGTGTGTGTGTGTGTGTGTGTTCTATTTTTCTGCTTCTGAAGTGGTGAAGTGGTGTGTGGGAAAGGTTTTGGATTCACCAGTCTGGGTTTTAATCTAATTCATCCACTTAAGAGAAGCTAAATGACTACTCTGAGCCTCAGTTTCCTTTGGCATGTCCCTGGGTACAGTGAGGATCAGAAGAGGAAACAGTGAAATGCATAAGCATGCTGTCTGATACTGTAACAGAACCTCAGTTAAAAATTTCATTTTTTTCTCTTGCTAGATTTACAAGCTAAGTGTAGCTACTGACAGGAGCTGATGACAGGTTAATTCCTTGGTACATTTTATCACCATCTCTTCTAGTTTCTGCTTCTGTTCTGTTGTCAAAATTAGTTTTGCTGTGTTATTAAGCAACTGCCCTGAGATCTGCAAATGAAACTCAATCTTTGTTATAGGGCCAACAAATACAGCCACCACTCTCTTAGTTACTTTTCCTGTTGCTGACACCCACAAGTAAAAGCAGGGAAGGTTAAGTGAACCTACAGTTTGTAGAGGTTTTAGTTAGCATTTAGCTGGCTCCAAGGCAGGGTGGCTTGCAGAGGGCCATTGCTGAAAAGAAACTGTGCATAGTGGGCAGAAGGCAGGAAGGCAGCAAAGTAGTAAGGAAGCAAAAGCAGCCTGCCTCATGCTTTAATCTCTTCTGGGTTACCTGCCTTTTGGGTGGTACCTTGTACACCCAGTGTGCGCATTCCTGTTATCTCCAGCAGAACTATGGCAGACTAATCATTGGCCTAATTTAGTAATCACACATCCTTAATCTCAGCATTACATACTGATCCCAGCATTATACATTTAATCTCAGCATCACACGTCCTAGATGTAGTCACCTCTGAAAAGCCACATCCATGATTACATGAGTTTTGGGGGACACGTCTAGACACAAACCATGATAATCACTTTCCCCCAAGTGTTTTTCAAAGAACTTTTTCATTACAGTATTCCATTAACATGCAAACTCCAGAGGGAAGTTTTCAGTGTTGATAGAGTTCTGGAGTTGCAGCTAGGGCTAAGGATGGCTTTTGGCCAATTCACCAAATCCAGTTCACCACATTGGAGTCTGGGTTCCAGCTCCAACTTCTCAGCCAAGTTTTCCCCAGTCTGTTGTCCAACGGCTGGCTATTTGTTGTGACTGGACAGCCCTGCCTTCATGCCGCTCTGTGACACTAGCACTGAAGTGACCCTGGGCTATTCTGCTGTTGGAGTGCCAGACACTGCCCGTCAGTAGCCAGTGGCTGTGGGGCAGCCCACTTGGGAAAATGTCTTGTGTTCTCTCTACTCCCTCCAACTGCACAAGGCTCCCTTGGTCCAGGTCAGGTCTCAATGCTGGTTCTGTGAGATCCCTCAGGAAAGCATCCCAGTGTAAGCCTCTTCCGCTAGGGTGTGCGGGCCTTCAGTTTTCATTGTTATAAGTAGTTTGTAAGAAGTCTTGGTTACCTCTAAGCCTATAAACCTGTTATCCTGGCCCCTAGTCTGTCAGTAGCCAGTCTGCCAAGCTCCTGAGGAAATACTGCGTTTCTCTTGTTCTTTAGTTCCAGCTTCTCTCTAAAGGCCCCGCTGGCCTGACTTCCATGAGGTCAAGCATCAGTCCCGCTCTTAGTAGTGCACCCTGCCCTGATGTGTTAGTAATGAACATCGGCAGTGCGTTGCTTTCATACCTGCCTTTCCATGGTTGGTTGAATTCATGAATACAGAAGCCTCAGATATGGGAAGGGCTGACTGTATCTTAGCTTCTGAATGGAGATGTTTTTGACCTAAATACAGTGACTTTTTGTGCTGATACCATTGATTGTAAGATAACAGAGCTGAGCAGGACATGTGTAGAAGTTAGTAAGGAACTTAGAATTCATATTCCAAAAGGGATCTTGAGGGTCTTCTCATTCAGAGCCTTCCCTTTGTAGTAAAGAAGTAGATCCTGTGAGATAACCTGTCTAGTGTCTCAGAAGTTATCTACGCCCCCTGGCTTTATCACAGCTGGGTCATCTGACTGGTGTGATGCTTCCCCCTCACAGTCTCTGCTGCCCAGTGCAAGGATGCAGCCTAGATTTTGTCATGTAGGATGGGAAGTGTAGAGGCTATATTTTCAGGGATCATTTCTATAGTATGTTACTATGATAGGAAGTGTAATAATTTTGTTTTCAGAGATCTTAATTCAGAAGTGGATTATATGAACAGAATGTTGGCCAGCTGAGATTATTTCATCTATATGTGGTCCAGCCAAAGAGCCCAGAAATGGTATAGAGCTCAACTGTCCCAGTGATGTTACCAGAAATGTAGGTAATTTTGTAACAGGAAATTGCTGCTGTGGGAAAGCAAATGAGTTATCTCCATAGATTTTCGGCTTCCTGAAAAGTCAAAGAAAACATACTCATGACGGCTTATGAAACATACCATATCAAACTGTAGACTCTAGTTTTACTCTGTGATAGGATTACTGGTAGTTTTTTGTTCTGTTCTATGTGAAATATTAGCAGACTTCATGAAATTAGTCTTTTCATCCAGCCTGTGTGGAAAATAACAGAATTAATGGATAACTAGGATTTGAAATATTCCGATAAGTAAGAATTTTAGATTCTAAATGAATTGTTTGCTTATTCCTTTACAAATGCATGATGTAAAGTCTGTATTCTGCATAGAACTGTTGTATTGGTGGGCAATGGTGGATCATATGTCTACATGAAATTAAAAAGGCTTTCCATCTGCTAAGTAGAAGCTTTTCACACTTCATTGGGTCTTGAGCAACATTTTAGGCAATCACAAAAACCACAGGCTTAAAATTTAATCCTATAGTTATATGAAGCTAAGATTCATTAGAAAGTATGCAAAAGAATCTTCAGAATGCATAGACTTGAAGTTCTTGACAAACTGTGAATATTCATAACAAATAAGATGAATGGAGAATTGGGGGGGACCTACATAGTTCTCCTATCAGTTTTTGAGCAGTATTTCATGTATGTGGCGCGTCTCATAGGTTTTCAGTCCTATAAAACTGCTTAAGTTCCAGGAAGAGAAGTTTGTATACACAAAAGAATATCCAGTAGTACACCTACATAATCAGATCTTTCTCATTTTGACTATAATCATAACACCCATGTTTTGACATATTCCCCTCCTTGGCTTGTATAGTTCTTAATAGAAAAAATAGAATATTTGCTGCTAGTAGTACTTATGCAAGTTCAAATTACACAGTTGTTACTAGGAGGCTTAGAAAAAACTCACTTATTGCTAGAATGTAAACATCCAGAAAAAAGGGTGTCTCCAGTGTTTAATCCTAACCCCACAATTGTGAATTTCTAGAATTTGTGCATTCTATTTCACTGCATTTCTGGGCCAGTTCTAGACATTATCATTTAAAACTAATTTTAGCGGAGGATTACACTTGAAAATTCTCTTAAGCATAATTTTGATCCTTGTTTCATTTTCATTAAATCCAAGGCGATGGCTTACCTTTCACCTGAAGACCTTTTAAAGGGAGAAATCGAAGACTCATTGGAAAAGGTGCAAGTGGCCACCAACATCCTAAAGACTTTCAGGACTTCATTTTGCAAATATAAAAAAGAATTACCAAGTTATTTCACAAGAAATAAGGAGTTGAAGCTCTGGGATTTTCAGTCTCTCCTGGTGTTTTGCAGATTTGACAAATTCCTTGACCGTTTAATGAAAATAGAGGTACTCAGTTCTTGAATTTATTTTTTCACATTGTGGGTGGGGTCAAAAGCCTGTAGCTTTCCACATGATTCCTGGAAGAGTTAAGCTCATGAAGTCAGTGCTATAAGGGTAAAAGAATGACTTTTAAGGCTTTAATGTGCTTTTAGAATTCATTTTTGATTGATTGCACTAAGTGTAAGTCAATTTTTTATATCTCCTGTACCAAGCCTTGTAATTTACTAAGATCCTGGAAGAATGTTATTAATCTGGAAACTGTGTATGTTTCCCTTTATATGTTTAAGGGAACACAT
The DNA here is from genome assembly GCA_004027165.1 of Ctenomys sociabilis. Taxonomy (NCBI): domain Eukaryota; kingdom Metazoa; phylum Chordata; class Mammalia; order Rodentia; family Ctenomyidae; genus Ctenomys; species Ctenomys sociabilis. Next base: position 112,916 of record PVKA01002116.1, read on the forward strand.
ATAAAACATACTTGAAATTGAAATTGTCGTCCTCCCAACCACTTAATAATTAAAAATACTACACTATCTTTCAGTATATAAATAAATAAGTACATAGTACAACAATATACTATATAAACATAACTGTGTACTATAAAATATTAAAATCATCCATAAAGGGCTGGACAAATAACTCAGTGGATTAAAGCACACGTGTGCAGGGGCTGGGGGTTCAATCCCAGGCAATTGAAACTGGAGATGGTAGCACGTGCCTGTAATCCCAGCACTTGAGGCTGTAAACAGGTGGATCACTACAAATCCGATCTAGTAGTGAGACCCTGAACACCCTGTAGACTCTTCCCTAAAATACAAAAACAACAAGATCAAATCCATAAAGATAGAATATGAAAATAGATGTTCTGTATACTTATTTAAATGCCTAAAATTAATTAATTAGTTAATTTATTTATTTATTTTTGCTGAACTGTGGATTGAACTCAGGCCCTTGTGCTTGCCAAGGAAGCACTTATTCTACTGAGCCATCTCCCCAGGCCCCCAAATGCCTAAAATTTAAAAAATTGAATGCATATATAGAGCCTAATAACTGAGCTTTAAAAAAAAAAAAAACAAAAAGTAGTGTGAACTGATGATACTGCTTTATTTTCATCCAAAAGCTATCTAATTTCTACTTTATCATTGACATAAGATTTCCTGAATTTCATTCAGAATTACAGATGTATGTTTTGAAAACTTGTTGTCACTTAATCAGCCCCAGAGTCTCTTAAATCCTGGGGCTGAGGGGTATCTGTACCTCTTTTTCCTAGCAGCCTCTCAAATGCCAGTAAAGGAGCTGACTTAGAGTTAGAGTGTGAAAACACTTGTTCTGGGTGTTATCTGGGGGTCTGACTGAGACTTTCAGGATCTCAGCTAGAGAAGTCATTTGTCCATGTAATGTAGAGGCACTGTGAGGCACTTGCCAGTAAATATGATAATGAGAATGTGACTTTTAAAATTAGCAATTGTTTTGCTCAGTTAAATTGGTAATTATCTTCTTAGGTGAGTAGCCATGGAGTCACTGGTCTCAAATGTTGGGAAGTGTTCATTATTTGAAGCTTTAAATCTTTTTTCTTCTCAAGGTGGTAGAAAGTTCTTTATTGTATCTTTACACAGGACATATTTGTCATCATGTTGGAATTTGAAAAGCTGGAAAGACTAGAATTTGGTGGTACCAAGGGAGCAATTCTCAATGAACAAATCCACAAGATGAGTGAAGAATTTATGGATCTCTGTAAAAATTTTAAACAGAGCACTTATGACCCATCTGATTACAACAACATGGTAATATTGTACCTTTGCTCTTTCATTTCATAGGATCCTATAATTTTAAATAATAGGTGATAATAGGTACCATCCTGTCTAGCCCCTAAGACCAAAAGATTTGCCTGAAATCTGTTCCTTGCCTGTTGGTAGATCAGAAACCAGGAGTTAGGCTTTCATTTTTAGCTCAGACCTGTTTCCAGGAAAAGTGGACCTTGTTTGTATTAAAAAAGAACCTTCCATAACTCATTTGGGTCTGATAATCTGATGTTCTTATAACTTACAGATTTTATTTTAGCCCTTTTCCTTGTTTTTGATCTGTTTAAGCAACTAGTTTTGTCCCATGCTAACATATATTGTCCATCATCATTTTATTATTTAGCGCTATGTATATCAGATTTTTTAACCTCAGAAAATAGGCAGAAGCATGCAGATGTGAGCTGTTCTGTTTTCTGTCATTTCCAACATGTCAGTAAGTAGGGTGTTTCCTATGGGGATCCCTGCAGCTCTGTGATAAAAATAGCTTCGTCTTAGTAGCTTGCCAAAAGCAGTGAAGCTCATGTATGGAAAGATGAAGATTTAATTCTTGTTTTGTTTGATTATAAAATGTGAATTTATTCACTACTATGGTTGTATTTGGCATGTAAATTAAATTAAGTCTTCGAAATGAGCAAGTGCAATATGTTTCCATTATAAGGATATAGCTAGCAAACTTTTTTTTTTTTTTTGTATTTTAGGGAAGGGTCTACAGGATGTTCAGAGTCTCACTACTATGTTGGACTTGTAATGATCTGCCTGTTTACAGCCTCCCAAGAGCTGGGATTACAGGCATGTGCCACCATACTCAGTCCCAATTGCCAACTCAGTGCACCCCAGGGGTAGGAGGGCAGGCCCCCAGCCCCTGTGCCTGCTTGCAAGCACTTTAATTTGCTGAGCTATTTACCCGGTCCTTAGCAAACTTAATATGTTTGAATTACAGGGAGTTTTGTGAAGTCCATTTAATAGTGAGTGGGCATTGCCATGGTGAGTGGTGCCCTGCTAAGCTGGTGCCTTATAATTTATGTAGAAACAGGAAGAACCCCGTAACAAATATTCTGAGCTTATCTTGAAAGCCTTGAATGACATCTACCACTTGAAAGAGTTTCAGTAGTGGAACTTTTGCAGGAGCCAGTGGCCTGGCCTATCTGCATGAACTAGTAGTGAAAGATTGTGAGCCCAGGCATGCACAAAACCCTCAGAACATTTGAGATATGGAAAGCCTAGATTTCCTCATGATTACAAAGTCTGACAAGTTTTCAGAGTTTCACTGATGTCAGTGTCTGGGCCAGTGATAGTGAGCTTTTTAGAGCTTTCAATGATAGGAAAAAAAAAAAAACCCCGATATTGCATATTTGCCAGAGGTTCGCCACCACAGGTCTAGGAGATGCCAAAGGTCCTGAATTTCTTATTGTCAGTGCCTGCACAGTTATAAACATGAGTAGAATATTCATTTGTTCTGAAGCTGGGTGTGATGGTGCATGCCTGTAACCCCAGCATTTGAGAAGCTGAAGCAGGAGGATCACCTTGAGTTTGAGGATAGCTTGTGTTACGTAGTGAGTTCAAGGCTAGTCTGAACAACATAAGGAGACCTTGTCTCACAAAACAAAGCAAAAGAACAAGAAAAGAAAATGAAAATTCATTTGTTCTATACTTATTTATATGGTTTGTATTTGTACTTTCAAGGCCTATTTTACTTTTTAAATAAGGTGGGCAAAGGTGTGTAATCCGTGTTCTGATTTGGAAATATCAACAAGTGTCCATTGGAGTTCCCCTATCTGATTATCTTACCTTAAAGCAGAATCAAGAAGTTCCACAACTTTCGTCATTGCTTAAAATGAACTAAAATTTTGCTTATCCAGTATTCTTATGTTGAAGACCTTTGTTTTTTATACTTGCCCTCAGTATCATTATTGTCTTAAAATATAGCATCTATTCCATTGTTTGTCTAATAAGCTGCTCTTTTTGGTGTTGCTTAGCTGAGCTCATTGCACATTGATCTGTATCACAGAATCAGCTGGTCACTGTTAAATGCATGCATGTATGTGTGCATAGGGAAGCATGTCCACTCTCATGATTTCCCTACCAACTTCATGTACCCCCTGTGTCCCCCACTTTCCTCTGGCTTTACACTCAAGCTTACATAGCAGATAAATATATTGTGATCCATCATTCTGCACTTTGACACAGAAATGATTTAAATACTTTCCAATAAATTAAAGAAATGACCACTAGTAATTTGCTTTTTGAAATACCCTTTTCTCCCTTCATTAACCCCAAACCTGTTCATCAGGCCTTTGTCCTAATTGGTACAGCACAAAGCCTGCCACTCTGTAGTCTTTGTATAGAATGGGGGGATTTTATGAGTATACTCGGTTATTAGTATTGGGGTATCTCAGTTATTAGTATTGATTGAAGAATTTAGGTATTTCCTTTGACTTCTTCTTGAGGTACTGTTTGAGAGCTAGACAATCTTGGAAGAGACTTCTTTTTTCATTGTTTATATTTAATAATTATTCTGATGGAGCTCTGGCTTGCTGATATTCTGTGCTATCATTTGATTTAATACAGTTTTATAGATGTTATGGCTCAAAACTATCATGTTCAAAGATGGAGCTTTTAGAAGACAGTTTAACACATGGGGTTCTGATACTTATCAGTGGTTTAATCTCTTGGTGAGTTAATACCTACATTTGTCATGAGTTAAAAAAAATAGGGCTCTGGTCTCCTCGTATGGAAGGGTGTATTTTTGTCTATGGCTCCCACCTTTTCTCTCTGTCTCCTGTCTGCCATGGATTGGGTAGTTTTCTTCTGTCATGTCCTTCTATCATGCAGTGTCTTCCCTGGAGCCAGTGGATCATACATGAACTGAACACTCTGAAACTGTAAGACAAAATAAATTTCTACTTTATCTTGCAAGTTTTGAATATTTTGTCCCAACAGTTAGAATATAACTAATATAGAAAATTAGTACCAGAGGAACAGGGCCATTTCTGTGTACCTAACCATGTGGTTAAGAGGTGTTTAAAACTGGTTTTTGGAAGGAATTCAGAAAGGTTTGCAGATGCAAGCTATAGAAGCCCTAGAACACTTTAAGCAGAAGTGACAGGTGATGCTTGTTTTCTCATAGACATAGAATACTGATAGGAATGTGAATGGAAATGTCGGGCTTGGGAGGTTTCAGTTGGGAGTGAAGACTGTATTGGAAACTGGACTAAGAAACTGCATGTTTCATTTTGGCAAGGGATTTGTCTATATTTGTACATATCCTCACACTTTAAAGCTAAATTTAAAAGTGGTAGACTAATCTAATCAAGGAAAGTTCAAGGCAGCCCATATCCAGGCTGTGCCATGGGTGCTGTAGCTGCTTTTAGTCTGATGTACATAGCAATCAGGAGCAAAACACAGAACCCAATGATTAGAAAATTTTGCAGTTTGGCCACAATGGAAAGATGTATAAAGTTGGAACCAAAGAAAGTGTGATTACTAAAACAATATTAGTACCATTGAAAAAAGCCAAGTATTTTGTATCAGGATGACAGGACAGATGGCATAAAGGCATCCCACGAATTACCAGATCACACTCATTATATGCGCAAGAGTGTAAAAGAGTAAACTCCTTTGAAAGACCGGGTGCTTTGTTCATTCAGGACCATCTACAGAAGTGTTTCCCTGAGTTCAGACATCCAGGCACTCAGAGCTTGCTGTATCCACAGTCAATGGGGACCCAGCTACTGCTTAAGCTGGTGGGAGACCTTAGCACCAGCTACATGGTGCAAGTTTTTCAAATATGTAAAATGTAAGAGCTATGGGGCCACAGAAGTTTCCACAAAGATTTAAGAACAAGGCCTGGGAGTCAAGGCAAAAATGTATAAAAGGGTCACAGTTGTTGCCAGGAAGGTGATATGTGAAACAGTAAGAGTAAGGCCAAAGGTGTAGTAGAGACCCTAAGATGTTGAAAATGCCAGGAATGTGGGAAGCCTGCCAAAGAAAGCCACAAGCAATGAGCACAGCCAGTTGCAGTGAGAAGCAGTGTGGACTGAAATCAGCAAGGTCACAGGGGAGGGCCTGCCTAAGCTCTTTGGCGCCACATGCACCACATCCCGCCCTTGGTGCAGGGCACAGAACTATGGAATTCAATGTTTTCCCTCCTTGTTTTTGCTCTTGCTTTGCCACTGTTCCTTCTGTTCTACTGTTCCTTCCTTTTGGAATGAGAATGTTTATCCTGTCTCTATTGGAGGTGTCAAATGGCAATGCTTATTTTGTCATCTCATTGGAGGCAGCATGGACTTTTCAGCAGTGCTGAACTGTTAATGACTTTTGACAACATGTAGAGATTGACTAAATGTGCTTTACATAATTAAGTGGATATGAACATTTTGGAAGCATCATGCTTAGATCTAAGATGTACCCCAACAGTGTCATGTGCTCAGTGGTGGAGCTCTTGGAAGGTGACTTATCATAATGATAACCTGTTCATTGGTGGATTCAGCCATTGTTCAGTTCATAGCACAGGGTCTATGGGCCCAGTGACGTATCACCAAGCAGGCGCTGCTTCCTACCTAAACCAGACAGGTGTGTTCTTGTTGTTGATTCCTCCCTTCCCTCTTCTGACTTTTTGGTCACCATCATTGAACAGCTTTCCTCAGCCATGCCCCTTTTAGTATACCTTGTCTACCTTGGAGTCAGCCAAATAGGATTGAACCCTCTGATATATATATGAGCCAAAAATGAACTCCTTTAAATTGCAGATACGTCATATAATTGACTAATACATCATATAATTAAGAATGGTAGCTATCATGCTTCAAGGTAACCCTCTGACTCCATTTCATCTGTAGAGATTGCCAAGTAGAGTGCCAGAAACTTTACACACACACTGCTGCTGGATTTTCATTTTGTCCTGGGATTGACCTCCTAGGAAAATGACAAGTTAAGTAAATGACCTGAGATTACACAGTTTCCAAATTATGGAACAGAGATTCAAACCTAGAGCTCTCATCCCTATCCCTGGATTATTTCTCAGTATTTACTGCTTCTCATCCTTATTGAATTGAAGTGAGTAAGTGTACCTGGGGAATTTATTGGAAGGCCTAAGACTGGGTGGAATAATCCTGATTACTTTGTTCCTACTAATTTCCCTGGAAAGGTTGATTTCCTTGTTACTTTTCATAGCAAGTTTGATCCAAGTACCTAGTCTGCCGTTGTATCAGAGTCTAAACATATTTTAGCAGTTGGTAGCTAACCTAGTCTAGGTTATAATTAATTCTTAGAACTAAACCCTGGTTTTCTTTTCATCCACTGAACTATTATTTATGCTATTATTATTTGTAATTTTTCCTAATTCATATTGATTTGTTTATTAGTCATCTGTGAGATTTTCATCCATTTTGCCTGTTTATTTTTCCACATGAAATTTATTATGTAAAAACATAACATTTCCCCTTTTTGAAATGTAACATTTGAAAAATTTAGCCCCCTTCTTCTCCCACAGCCTTTCCCTTAGGGTTTTCCCTTATTCCTCTCTAAAGTTGTTTTTATTATTTTTTTGTAAAATATTACAGATAATTTGGTGCATTTACTAATACACATAAACGTGTGCATGCTCTTGCGTGCGTGCACACATACACGCACATGTTCTTTTTTTCTGGTTTTGCACAAAATAGCCTCCTTCATACATCATTTATACATGTTTTAACACTGACATCTTTGGGTAGACATTTTGTATTAATATTATAACATTGCTCCTTTAAAAAACACATGTTGCCGGGAAATGGCTCAGTAGAATAAGCACTTTACTGGCAAGTGCAAGGGCCTGAGTTCAATCATTATTTGTAATAATTATTTGTAACAATTACAATTATTATTTGTAATTTTTCCTAATTCATATTGATTTGTTTATTAGTCATCTGTGAGATTTTCATCCGTTTTGCCTGTTTATTTTTTCAGTTCTGAAAAAAAGAAAAAAACATTTTTTAAAATGTCATTCAGTTAAATTCATGTTATACTGATTTTTAAATGTTGCCTAGAGTAGTACATGCATTGTTTAAAAATTCAGTTAAAATATTAACTTCCTAAAATGTAGAGATATATATTTTCCTATTTCTCACACTAAATACAATTAAAACACTGGCCATTGTCTGAACAAATGTGAAAAGGCTTAAAAAATGGAAAGAAAGGAGACTGTCTGAGGATCTTGGAACACAAGAAACAGCATGGTAATGAATAATTGCATTTTGTTTTGTTGAAAATAACCTAGACCTAGAGCCAAGTACACTGGGAACCTGGAGATGGTAGCGTATGCACGGGCCAGGAAAATCCTAGAAAAGCCTGATACCTCCCTAGTTAAATGAGGAGGAAGGAAGTCTAGCAAGACAAAAATCTTAGATTTCTTGGGCCAGTCAGGTAGCTCAGTGGATTAAAGTGCCAGCTTAGGCAGGCACAGGGACAGGGGCTCGATCCGTGATGTGCCGCACTGGCCCCACCCCTGGGGTGTGCTGAGACAGTGATTGAGACCCACCACACTGGGTATGGTGGCGCATTTATAATCCCAGTGCCTGTAATTTCTTGAATTGCAACTATTGGTATTACTAGTTTTTTTGCTTGCTTGTGTGTTGAATATATACATGCATGCATGTTAAGGAGCAGGACATAAAATGTGAATAAATCACATCTTTTTATTTTGAAAGGGCACGCCACAGAAGGATGTTATTATCAAATCTGATGCACCTGACACCCTTTTACTGGGGAAACATGCAGATTATACTGCATCCTATGGCTCAAAGAAAGGTGATTGTGTTCACATGATTGATTGTATGTTACAAAGCTTTGTGTAAGGAAGTCTGATGGGCATAAACAATAGGGCAATATTTATGTATTAATCTTACCAGCTGACAGGATAGGGCAGGAATTAGGGGGTACCGAATGGTTTCCTGTCTTTGTAGTTGGGGTAATAGTTTCAAGGTCAGTGATGTATTGGCACATATTATCTGACTTACTGCTGATGTGTAATAACACTTAACTCTAGAATTATGCTGAGATCTTGAAATGATTTTTCAGATTTTTAACTCTGAACTGCATAGTGAGACCCTGTTTCAAAAAGACAAAAAAAAAAAATTAAAATTAAATTTAGATATGTCTAAATGTTTTTAAGTTTATCTAAGTAATCTCTCCACCCTAGCCAAATACCACAGAAGAAACTAGCCTCACCATTTATCCCTGCCAGATAAGGCTGAATAGGGAGATGAGGCTTAGCCCCCATCATCATGTTCTGCCCCTCAGCCATAGAGTTGTGTCAGACAACCAAGGAAGAGCCATGGCTTTCTTCCCTGCTGGTCAGCAATGAGCCCCAATCTCTCTGGTGTCCATGGAGACCACACTGGGATCTAGGATGTTCGTCCTCACCTGCTAACATCCTCATCCCACTGGACTGGTGTCAGACAAGGACTAGAGAAGGCTCAGGACTTTCTTGGGGCCAAGCCTTGCTTTGTGGCTATTATGTGAATAAACATGAAAAGACTAAAAAGTGGGAAGAAGAAAGCAGACTTGCTAAGGATCTTGGAACACAAGAAACACCATCATGAGTAATTTGGTTTTGTTGTACTTAAAATAACCCAGACTGATGATTCTGATAACAGGCACTCACACTATGGGGTTAGTAGACATTACATGGGAAATTGTACCTCTCACGTAAGCCCAGCTATAATCGTCAGCCAAAGTTCCACTCTTAGACCTTAATAGATGCTGAATGGAGACCTGGAACTTCAGTCCCCATTTGAGAGTAAGGATGCTGAAGCAGTATCACAGAAAGCAAAAGCAAAACATTTAAATGAGATCCAGAATATCATAGCAGTTTGACAGTGTCTTGATAAGGAAATAGAAATAGCAGGAATAGAAGAAGTGAAATGAATTAAATGAAAACTTCAAGCTTAAGAAATACAGCAATTAAAAAACAAAGCACACTCATTGGGCTCAGCAGCTTAATGGAAGGATGGAAGAAAGAGTTAAATGGGGAGAGAAAATAGTAGAAATCACCTTGGCTGAACAAAAGAGAGAAAAAGAGATCCAGGTACACGGCATACTTCCTGTGGGAGTTTGACTCTTTAACAGAAGCTTTGATATTTTATCAAAGTTGCAGAAATAAAAGAGGAAGATGGTAGAGCTGAAAGAGCCATGAAGAAATAATGACCCCAAATTTGTAAATTTGGACAAGAATGAAAAGAATACATTAAGAATAAACAAAAGAAAGATAAACTTGTGTATAAATTCAGAAAAATTCTTGGCAAGATATATTGTCGTTATTAAACTTTTAAAAACTAAAAGGCAAAATCTTGAAAGGGTTGAGAGAGAATTGACTTCTTGCCTACCGGGGCAAAACAATTTGAATGACAGCAGATTTCCTGACAGAAACTACAGAGGCCAGAATGAAATGGAAACTATTTCTCAATTGCTGAAAAGGAACTATAAGTCCAGAATTCTCTTCTCAGTGAAAATGCCTTTTAGGAATAAAGGGGAAATCAAGAAATAATCACTAAAGCACCTGGAGGGTGGGGATTTGATCCCTGGGTCCGCCTTGCCAGCTCTACCCCTGGGGCGCACTGAGACAGCAATTGGCGTGAACCTGTAATCCCAGCTCTTGGGAGGCTGTGAACGGGCAGCTCACTACGAGTCCAATTTATGCAGTGAGACCCTGAACAACCTGTAGACCGTTTCCTAAAATATATTTTAAAAAATCAAATAGACAATAACTGAGGGAAATTATTACCTGCAGAATTAAAATGATGGCTAAAGGAGAAGTTCAATACAGCAAGAAAGTGATAAGGAACTTTGGTACACCAGGAATACCTTACATTACAGGAATTCATTACATTATGAATAAAAGCATGTAAGGGCCAAAAGGAAGAAGGTAAAGGTTTTTTTTTTTCTTCTAAAAAGCACATGATCAACTATTTCATAAAGTTTACCATTTAAATTATTTTGAGTGTTCCACTGTGTTAAGTTCACTTACAGTGTTGTACAAGCATTGCCACTGTCTACTTCCAGAGCTTTTCATCATCCAAAAACATCATCCTTTAAACTGTAACTCTCCATTTTTTGCCTTCCCCAGCTCTTGGCAGTCATCATTCTACATCTCGCATGTCTGAACTTGACTGTTCTAGATAGCTCATTTAAGTGGAATCATGCAATGTTTGTCCTTTTGAGATTGGTTTATTTGATTTAGCATATCAAGCATATTCATACTGTATGCTACAATTTATTTTTTAAAAAACTAAATAACTATGTATCTAGGGTATTTTGTTTGTTCATCTGTTGATGGACACTTGAACTACATCCACTATTTGGGCCATTGTGGTTAATGCTGCTAGGGGCATTGATGTACAAGTTATCTGTTTATGAGGAATTTCTGGTCATATGTTATTCTTTAACTTTTTCAGAAATTGGCAAACTGTCTTATAAAGTAGTTGAGCCATTTTCCTTTCCCACTAAGGGTGTCATACTAAATGACCTCTGCTTTGTTCTTTCTGTGTATTTAACTTTTGCTTTTTAATTCCACAAGTGAAATTGCTCTGTGTCTAGTTATGTAGCATAATGTCCTTTAGATTTGTTTTTTGTGGCAAATGGTAAGATCTCCCTTCATAGCAGCATTTTGTGTGTGTGTGTTTGTGCTTGTGTGTGTGGTTTTCTTTACTCATTTGTTTTTGGTCAGTATGTGGATTGCTTCTGCATGTTGGGTTTTTTGAATATTCTGCAGTATACGTGCAGTGCAGCACAAATATTTTGGAGGTGATTTCATCCCATCTAAGTATATATACTCTGAAGGACTGCTGTGTTATAGGGCAGTTCTATTTTTAATTTCTTTACAAATCTCCATAAGGTATTTTGTAATGGCTATACCAATGTACATTTCCACTAATATAAAAAAATTATGCCACATTCAATTGCATTTTATTCCAAGAGTGTAAAGGTGATTCAATATTTGATTTTAATTTGAATTCAATATTTGTACCTTTCAGTGTAATTCCAATAGTAACAGACTGTAGAAGAAAACTTACATGGTATGTTAATGTGAAAAAATGAATTTAATAAAAAAATAGATTCCCACTCAGGACAAAAAACTCAGAAAAGTAGGACTAGAAGGTAACTTCCTTAACTTGATAAAGAAAATCTAGCAACAGCCTCAACCTCAAGCACATTTTACTTAACAGTGACTTTCTTAAATTCTGAACATATCACATATGTTTAGCTGCCTACTCAGTATTTCCACTGAGATCATTTAATAGACATCTCAAAGTTAACATTTTTAAATCCATCTTCTTATTTTACTCATCCTCAGAACTAGATTATTTAATAGACATCTCAAAGTTAACATTTTCAAATCCATCTTCTTATTTTACTCATCCTCAGAACTACTTTTGGGTGTATTCAGCACATTAAATGTCACAAATAATTGTCTACTGAGTTCACAGTCTTGGGATCATCCATAAGCTCACTCATTTTCTAACAAACATTGAGTTCTTTTCCATCCCCTCCCCCCACAAAGGTATGTCTGTGACTCATTTCTGAACTGATTTATTGCATTTGCTTTAAGGTGCTCCCTTGGCCTGGTTTGACCCCATTAGTCTGCCCTCCACTCAAAGGCTTGAGCACCTTTTAAGATATATATATATATTGGGTACAGAGTCTATGGGGTCTCATTATGTAGATCAGACTCATAGTGATCCTCTTGTTTTCAGCCTCTCCAGTGCTTGGATTACAGGCATGTGCCATCATGTCTGGGTTCCAGGGCTAGCACAGCATGTGTACTTTGAATCAAACTCCAGACCTTGTACTTGCCAGGCAGGCGCTTATGCCACAGAGATATCTCCCCAGCCCTTGAATGCTTTTTACAAGCTGTGTCAAACTATGGCTGTTTTCTCAACTCTTTAATAGTTTCCCATGTTGCTAATGAAAGAATTTTTTTTTGTTTTCAGAACAGGGAAACATTTTTTATACTGACTACTGAGTAATATTAGTTCATCATTTCTTTCTTTTTTTTTTTTAAAATATATTTAGTGCAGGGCCCACGGGATCTCAGTACACAGTCGGACCCTTTCTGTTTTCAGCCTCCCAAGCACTGGAATTACAGGTGTGTGCCACCACACTCAGTCTCAGTCACCCTCTCAGTGTGCCCTGGATTAAGCCTGTGGTTCCTGCACCTGCCTGAGCAGGTGCTTTAATCACTGAGCTATTTGGCTGGCCTCTAGCTCATCATTTCTTCTCCAATAAAGACTGAGAAAAAGCTGTGAGCTAGGAACTTTATAAAATATTGGAAACTATGATAGTGACAAAAATAAAGCTGGCCACTAGGTTTATAGACTTGGAATCCAAGAGAGAAAGAATCACGCAATTGTCATAGTGTGTTCAGGTCTGAGGTAGCAGAAATCCAGAGGGCTGTGAGAGCATTTGTCAACTCCTTTTCCAGAGGTGAAAATAAACTGAGACCAATAACATACGTGGAAGTGAAGCAAGTGAGGAATTGATAAAGGAGTGCGTGAGAGAGACATAGACAAAGGGAGCTAGATCCTGGAGCTTAAACTTCGGGAAAGTGACAGAAATCAGCAGCAAGTAAGGGTCTGACCACATAGACCCTTTCAGCCTGTGCTAAGAATTTTCATCTGTTCCTTAATAAATTCAGGATTCTGAATTGAGATTATGAATTAAAGGGATTATGACTAAGAGGATGGTTTCTGTTTTCAAAAAGCTACATATGCTGCAGGTGGGAGGGTGAATCAGAGACCAGACTGCTGGCAGAGAGCACAGCTAGAGAATGTCTGATGGCAGTCCAGACGCACAGTGGGGGTGATCGGGGGCAGTAGTGTCTAGAGTGGGCCTGGGCGGCACTCGCCAGAGGGAGCCAGGTCCCAGGGATTGCCCAGTTCTCTTTCTGGTGTACAGGGAGGAGGAGCAGCTTCGCAGAGAAGATGATGAGTTCAGAAGTGTACAGAAAAGCTACTTGTGGGACTTCCTAAAGGAGAGCTCTGGGGAGGACGGGATGACGTGGTGGTGAGGAGGCTTAACAGATGGACTTTTTGCCCCCTTGAATTGATGCTCATCTCTAAGTATTAACTAATATTTGAGGATTATAAATTGTTGCTATGTGGAGAAGATAGGATTTGTTAGGCTTGTTTAAACTTGTTGAGAAGGTTTGTTTACTTTGAAACGTCAGTGATCCTTGATGGAACAGACTCCTTGGCTGTGATTTGGGGGAGCAGAGACTTCCTTGTGATGCTAAATATAGTACTCTGTTGTATGACACTGCGTTGTAGAACTTTGTACTGTGGTCCTATTGTGTATTACATTCAGCTGAAGGTGCTGTTCAGGACACTGTAATAGAATAACATAATTTGGGTAGTTTATAAACATGAGGCATTTATTTATCAGAATTCTGGAAGCTTAGGAAGTCCAAGATCGAGGCAGTGACAGACAGAATGCCTGGGGAGAGTTGCTCTCCAGTTCAGGCAGTACCCACTTGCTGTGTCTTCCATGGGGGTGGACCAGGGGGGTCTTTCTAGGGCTTTTTTGTAAGAACATTAATCCTCTTTAATCATGAGGGCTCTGCTTTTGCTGCTTCATTATTTCACAAAGTACCACTTCATAATATGGCCACATTTCAACCTGTAGGGATGGGAGGACGCAAGCACTTAGCATAATTCAGGTGCATCCCTTTATAGAAATACTGTCCCGGTTGGGAGTGCAGGCTCGGGAGCCAGGCTAGTTGGCTCACCTCTTTCCCCTGTCATTTAGTGATAGTAGGACTTGAGCATGCTATTTAACTTCTCTAAGTTTTTGTCACTCAGAAAATAGAAAAGGTACTACCTATGTCCTCTATTGTGAGAATTGAGTTCATACAGGAAAGCATGTAAAACAGAACTAAATAAATGTTAGCTCTCATTATTGCTACTGTTGTTTTCCCTGTGGTTAATGAGAGGAAGGACAACTTGGGAGGTGGCAAATGCCTTCATTATGGAAGTCTGTAGTAAGCTCCTGAAGGCCTCCCAGCCCTGAAGTTGAGAGTGTTCTTGGATTCCTGAGACAACTTTGCTGGAAGCAAGATCACAGCACTCGGGAGATGATAGCTATTCTCCCACCACTGCCTTCCTCTGATTTATGGCAGTGGGCAGTTATGGATTAAGAGGACAACTGGGAGTAGTTTGCTGCATGTTATTAACAAGAAGCTGGGAAAACACCAGTGTTTCTGAATTACTACTGTAGTTTCTCATAGACTGGATTTTAGTTCTCTTCTGAAGGAAGCATTCCCATGTAAGATTTCTGCTCTGTAAAAAACAAAAATGTCCTATTTGAACTTACAGTTATAATAAGACAACTTGACTTTTCACTTGCAGTCAAGTGGGTCATAAAAGAAAGACAGAAGGATGTGTATCTGGACCAAAGCCCCAGTGTTGGAGTCTGAGCCAGAAAATAGGACTGTGAAAACGTAGGGTAACCGCAGTGAGCAGGAAGTGACCACTGTGCAGTGAGGTGCGGCGGGTTCTTGATCTCAGAGGAAAGATACATTTTTTTTCACTCACGAGTAGAAAGAGCAGAGCTGTATGCGATTGTTGTTTGCACTGTTGGATTCTTTCTTAAAATCTAAAATTTCGCTTTGAATATTACAGGAGTTTGAAAATGACTACGTTGCATTTAAGTCCAAAATTTTGGACTTTGATAGAAGGCTCGGGACAATCCTTTGTGAAGCTTTCTGTAACTGCCATGGTTTGGAAGCTGCATTTAAGGTTAGTTCTGAGAAAGCTACTATGAAAATATTTAACCACTGAATAATATAGACTGTTACATGAAAGGAGTGAGTGCATTCTTTTCTGACTCAAGTAAAGCATTAACTAGATTAGTTGCATTCCCCTTAAATTCAGCTCACGTTAATGTGCTGAAGAATAATGAAGCGGGGTTTGCAAGGTCATTTTTAGGCCATACAGCTATTGATCATTTCTGACATTCACAGTTTTGTAGCTCTTGTTACCTTTAGAGTGAGCTTGGCCTGGTCCATGAAGTATTGATTTGACATTAAGTCACAGTGAAAAATGAAAAATGCCTTGTACTTCAACAATTTTTTTTCTTTGCCACTGTTTACATATGTTGGGTTTCCCTACTTACTTTGTTACTGACTGAAATAGTAATTTATGTATTGGTTTCACTAGGTATAAAACATCATTGATTACCAGGCCTATCGTTATTTATGTGTCAATAATGAAAAAATAATTCTGCCCAGTAATTATGAGGTCATTGATTGCATAATGCATTCCAATTTCACAAATGTTGAAAAGTTTTAGAGCAAATGAAACACAATGTGTGTGTGTATGTATGTATGTGTATATGTTAAGAACTCTATAAAAGAAAACCCTTGTGTAGTTCACTGAAAGGGAAAGCTTGTCACACAGAGAAGAGAGATATCATGAATGTTTGTAATATGATGTGACTGTAAAGCTCAGTCACCTTGCTTGGCTTGGTGGAGCACCCTTGTAGGTGTGTCTGGGTGGCCAGGGAGGCATGACCATGGGTGCTGCATGTGGACTCATACTTCTTCTCTGGCATTGTACCCCTGCTTTGCACACCCACAGTTGTCAACAAATAGCTTTCTTATACAATGCACCCTACCATGACATCCCTGCCATGGAGACAGTCAAACATGGGCTGAATGTCCTGAATCTGTGAGCCAAATTAAACTTCTTCCCCTTTCCATTGGTGGGTATTAGATATTGAGTCTCAGTGAGGAGAAGGCTGATTAACACAGAAAATTGTTACCAGAGTGTGGACTGTTACTGTGATGGGATCTACCCATGAGATTTAGAAACCTTTGAAACTAGTGTGCAGGAGGAGTTTGGATATGGAGATGCAGGCAAGAGAAAGCCATAGAATGCTATAAAGCACACACAGATGGGTGATTCTGGTCAAAGCTCAGAAGACCAGAGTGCTGGTAAGAATGCTATTGATAAAGGCCAGGCTTAGGAGGTTTTCAGTTGGGAAGAAGGACTCCATTGGTAGCTGTCCTGGAGGCCATGTGTGTTAGACTGTGACAAAATAAAATTTTGTCCGGAGACTTTGCAACCACCACTGATCTGGTGAATGAAGGAGCCCAGCATTCAGGCTGTGGCATGGGCACTGCAGGCTGCTTTTAGAAAAAATTATAGTGACAATAGGGGTTAAAAAGAAAAGCAGAAGAATTTAACAACTTAACATTTGGCCAAAAAAGGAATCATGTGTAAAGTTGGGACCAAAGGAATTGTGGTTGCTGAAGAGATTAGGGCCACTGAAAACAAACACAAAATACTTGGTAAAAGGATAACACCAAAAATGCCTTGAAAGTATATCCATCATTAGCAAGACTCCATCCACTCCAGGCTCAAGGGCACAGAAATATCAACAACTCATAAGAGAGTCCCTAGGACCCTGTCTTAAGAAGAGCCTCTGAGGGAATTGGTTCTCCAGGACTCAGGCCACTGTGCCAAGCCATTCAGGTGTTCAGAGTGGGCAGCAGCCATGGTTGGGGGCGAGGGGTGGGCACTGCTTGGTGCTTGGTCTGTGGCCAACTTGGCATTATACAAATGAGACTAGCTTTACCGGCATGTGAAATATAAGAGCTGTTGGGTCAAGGCAATTTCCACCTAGATTTCAAAGAGAGGTCTGGAAGGCCAGGCAAGGCACTTCTGGAAGGATAGTGCTTGCAGCCTTAAGAATGAAGCCACAGGTACAATAGAGGCTCCAGGATACGAGAGAAGCCAAGAGCAGGGAATGTCTGCTGGAGAAAGCCACAGCCCCTAAGGGGAACCAGCCATGTGGGCTGCAGCCAGCAGGGCCGTGGGGGGTGGGGCCACGGAGGCTCTCTGGAATTCACATTTTACCACCATGAGCTGCATATGCTAGAGGCATAGAACTTAATGCTGGCCTGCTGGTTTTTGCCTTGATTTGGTTGATTTTTTTTCTAGCCCCCAATTATTCTTTTCTAGAGTAAAAATGTTTACACTGTGCCATTATACCTTGAGATTATTTATCTTGTTTTTAATTTTTCATAGAAGCTCACAACTAAGTGCCTTGAGTTTCAAGAGAGACTTAGACTATTGAAAAATGTTGGAAGTGTTGAGACTTTGGGAAATGGATTTATTGTGTTTTGGGTTTTATGCAAGATAGTCGTTACATCTTAGGCAACATTGTGAACTTGTATTTATTGAAGGATTAAATATGGTTTAATAAGGTGGTTTGGGATATCAGGTTGACAGTGGTAGGATGTACCAGTGGAACTTAATTATGTCAATCTCATTGGCTTGATTGATTTGGGAGACACCTGTGGGATTAACAGTGCACACTTGCCTGTGGGTCATGGAGGCATAACTTCGGGGCCTAACCTGGCCCTCTGCCTCTCTCTCTCTGGGGATGATACCTGCTGTGATTCCTGGACACCATGAGCTGAGCAGCTTTCCTCTGCCCTGCCGCCATGTTGTCATGATGTCCCTGCCTTGGAGCCAACTCTCATGGACAGAATTCCCCCAACTGGGGGCCAAATAAGACCTTTCCTCTTCTAAATTGTCAGGCATTTCTCCCCTTTTAGTGGGGAGAAAGCTAACTATTACATATGGGTAATAGGGATGTCATATAAAAGATGCTCAAAGAAGAAGAGAATCATAAATCAGGCATAAATTAATCCCAAATCTAGCCGGGCATGGTGGCGTAGGCCTGTAATCCCAGCACTCGGGAGGCTGAGGCAGGAGGATTGTTGTGAGTTCGAGACCAGCCTGAGCTACAAAGTGAGCTTAAGGCCAGCCTGAACTGCATAGTGAGACCCTGTCTCAAAAAAGACCAAAAAAAAAAAAAAAAAAAAAAAATCCCAAATCAAGTATTAGCTGACATCCCAAAACAAAAATTGAGTATTCAATGTCCAGAGAAATATAGTCAGAAACAAATGTCCTGGTTGATCTGGAATGGCTCTGTAAACAATACAGCAGGCAGATATTTTAAAAACATTGTTGGATTTTAATTTTAAATTTCAAATGAATTGTC
>PVKA01002117.1:0-28291 GCA_004027165.1 Ctenomys sociabilis
AGGAAAGGGGGTGGAGAGATTAGAAGTGCTGCTCTTAGGAAATGTCACTCCGCTGTGTGTGAGTAGGTGAAGCATTTGGCCTTGTTTGCAATGCCCTTTAAACCCATGTCTTATTTTAAAGATCCTCCCTTTCTTGTGAGCTCAGGGCTGGGTTGCAGGCGTGGGTTCCATGGCCTGTATAGTTGAGTGAGCCTGGACGAACCGGGCTCCACGCTGCCGAGTTTCTTGGACGTTTCAGTACGTTCCAACTCAGGCTCTTTTTACTTGGCGGGCTAAAGTGGCTGGAGACTTGTCTGGCAGAGCTGAGGGACTTCCGAGCCGATGGGGAAAGGCCGGGCTGGGTTTCCTTTCTGTTTTTGACCCAGGCTCTGCTGACAGAGGAAGGGTTGTAAAGTGTGATGCGTGCCTGTTGTATTAAAGAAGGAATCCAAACCCTCCAAACTTGTTGATTACAGTTCTCGCTCCTTCCCCTCTGCACCCCGTCTCCGTGTGTGTGTCTCTGCGTGGCGCTGCCCGTTAGGCACCCGTTGTTTCCTCTGTTAGCTCTGGTCTTTGAGAAGTGCGAGCTGGCGACCTGCACGCCCCGGGAACCCGGAGTGGCCGGCGGAGACGTCTGCTCCTCCGACTCCTTCAATGAGGACATCGCCGTCTTCGCCAAGCAGGTCCAACCTTCTTGACCCGCTCGCCCTCCTGCGACCCTTCACTCTCCCTCCCTCCCCTTTCCTCTGAGCTTTACTTGAAAGGGGAAGAAAAGGACGGGACACCCGATCTTTTCCTCTGGCCCACTCAGCACACTACTCCTCCTCCCCATCCTTAGGCCTGGGGGCGAATGGGAAGCCGAGATAAATATGGGTGTTTGCCCCCCACCCCCAGCCAGGAATACAGGGGCTCGACCCTTGAATTAAAGTTGACCTGCCCCTAATCTGGGGCTTGGCCTTTTCCCTTGCCTGCAGCTACTTGAACAAGAACTGGGGAGAGGGGCTGTGGGGGACCGTGGAGTGCTAGGAGCCCAGGAAGCAGGCGCCTCTCCGAGGCCTGCCCGGGGCACGGAGGTGAGGAGGCGTGGAGCCTCTGCCCCTGAGGCGGTGGATCAGGGTGAGCTGCCGGGGAGAACTGCCCGAGCTGCTCGCTACAACATCGTGGTCCCTGGTGTCCCTTAATGGGGCCAGGACCAGAAGGCCCTGCTTGTTTCTCAGGCAATCCCACTAATTTCAGGCACCAGGTTGCTCGGTGTATTTTACCGAAGTCCTCTCCTCCACTACCCCTCCACGGCCCCCACTCGCACAC
This sequence comes from Ctenomys sociabilis, assembly GCA_004027165.1. NCBI lineage: Eukaryota > Metazoa > Chordata > Mammalia > Rodentia > Ctenomyidae > Ctenomys > Ctenomys sociabilis. The sequence continues at coordinate 1,288 of PVKA01002117.1, forward strand.
TGCAGCTCGGTAGGAGCAGGATTTGGCTTTTTAATCCAAGTGAATAATTCATGCTGACTTTCCCTGCTTCTTATAGGTTCGGGCCGAAAAGCCACTTTTTTCTTCAAATCCAGAGCTGGACAATTTGGTAAGGCTCTCTGTTTTGTGCTCTTCCCCAGCCTCGACACTTTCCCGGGAAGCTCCAGGGAGTTCAAGCAGACCCCCGCTTTAGGAGCTGTAGGGCGACGGGGAGGAAGGGGACAGCTCACAGTCCTGCCAGGGAGGTGGTGAGCGAGGGACCAGAGGGGGACGAAGCCATCGAGGCAGAATCCCGGGACGGGCTCTTCCCGGGGCTGCCTCGGTGCTTAGCTGCAAGAAGTGAGTTATTTCCTCTGTTGGCTGGGGCAGCGGCCGACCCGGGCAGCTACCCGAAGGAAGTAACTGCGGGCGGCCGAGGGCGGGCTAAGGATGGGGGTTGGGGTGAGGGGCCGGCCAGCGCAGGCCACTTTTAGGTGCGATTCTTTTGCTAATTTGCACGATTTCAATATTAAAAGTACTTAAATCCGCTTTCAAAGGCCCAGCCTGGCCATTCATCTTGAGTATTTCCTTCTTTAGTGCAGACGGATTTCGCTGGATATGCTGTTCTAAAAAGCTTTTTCTGTCCAGAGAAGAGACTTTTTTTTTTTTTTTTAATTTGGCCTGAGGTCGAGGGAGGGGATTGTTGGAGAGGAGTCAGGGAGGGATGAGAAGGCCTATTCCAAGGAAAGTAGTTCTTACAAATAAACCGCGCAGTGAAGGTCAGGGGAAACATATTAATGAAGCTTAGGTTTGGGTCCCATTCCTACCCTGTGGCCATTGAGGCAAGATGATAAACCATCTCTTGGTTTTGCTGAGGGTTCCTTCGTGTGTCGGTTTTGCCTGGACACCTGCTCGATTTTTATCCCAGCCCAATTTTCCCCTGCAACTCCCACTCAGCAGGATCTAAGAGTCACAGAGCCCTAAGTCTAAACTGTTAAACTTTCCTTTCAGATGATACAAGCAATACAAGTACTAAGGTTTCATCTGTTGGAGTTAGAAAAGGTAAGCATGGAATCACTTCTCACTTCTCTCTTGTTTAAGCCAGGTCTCCTAATTGATTGGGATGCTGTAGTTTCAGCAAACCTGCAGTGTTAGGGATTGGATACCTGGAGATTTGGCACATGCACGGGTCCCCTTCCTCCAGTTGCTGTTCAACTTGGGGGTTGGGAGGATGAGTGAATCAAAGCCTCCCTGACATTTAAGACCCCCTCCCAACCCCTCCCCCCAACATTGAGGATTATTTTCAAATGCAGCAACCCGTTTGTGCTCCTGCACATTCAACCCGGTTGTGTCTCTATTAGCACCACTCACTAGGTGCAAGCAGAAGCAATCCTCCCCTCTGGGGTGACTTAACATTCTCTGCAGCTCCATCACTTTCCCTTGCAAACAGAACTCCTAGCCTATTGAATAGCAAATATTAAGTTTCAATGTTTTAATATTTCAAAATGATCATCAAATTGGATTTTCATCCCATAATAACCCAGTTATTCCCAGCCCTATTTCTTTCCCTCTTTTTATTGTAACTTGTTGCTCAGGGAAGTCTCTGGAGAATAATATCTGCTGCAACAATTGCTCTATTGTTTCCTAGCCTTCAACTATACCCCTTAATTAGAGTTAGTTTGGAAGACATCACATTGTTGCTCTTTCCAATGCAATCTGATAGTTTTCCTCTTTAAAAATGAAACAAACAATAACAACATAAATTGAGCCCCTGCCATATCCCTCCTTCTAGGTCCATGAACTGTGTGATAACTTCTGCCACCGGTACATTAGCTGTTTGAAGGGGAAAATGCCCATCGACCTTGTCATTGACGAGAGGGATGGCAGCTCCAAGTCAGACCACGAAGAACTTACAGGCTCTTCCACAAACCTCGCTGACCATGTAAGTCTGCGAGCCTGTGGCAATTCTTTTAAAGCCACTAGATAAAACATTTAAAAAAAAAAAAAAAAAAAAGTTGTTTCAACATGTAGTTCCACTGGTTTAGTTTTCTGTTTTAATAATTCAGTGTCTTTGGAGGCTTCTCCTTTTTTTCAGTACCTGTATCATACACTTCATCTGCTTTTTCTTGAGCCCCTCCTTATTTATGCTGAGAGAGGAATTAAGAAAAGAAACAGAAAATCAGGGAGTTGATAGGATGATTTGTTCTCCTAATGTGTGAAGATTTTTGGATTTGGTGACTTGGGTGGTAGCAAATTCTTTCTTTTGATATGATGTCTGCTGTCTTTTTCTGGTTTCTCAACTCTGTATACAGTAGTCAGTACAGCAGGGATAGAAAAAGGCAAGACACCTGAACAGGACCTGGAGGAGGGGGCTTGCTGAAGGAGAGAACTGGGGAACAAGGGCTGATTTCCCAGTCTCTCTCAGAGATGAAAATCCTGAAAATTATTGGCAATCTTGCACTGCATTAGAAATAAACGCAGAACTGAATGAACACATTACAGTTCTCAGGGCTTTTGCTCTATAGAAACTTATTGTCAGAATATGGACTTATTGCCAAGTGCCTGAAGCATCTTCATAATAAAAGGCAGTAACCTTGATGAACCAATTATTAACAATGTATTACAGAAAGCTGAAGGGAATTATGATTGAGTAACCATAGGTTAGTGGTTGAATTTTAACACTTTAGCAGTTGGTAAATGAGGACGGAGAGTGTAGTAAGGAATGACTATGTATGTCAAGCCAGGAAAGGAGATTTCTTTCTATTCTCTCTGTTTTTAATCCTATTTTGGAACTGATCTAGTGAGTCTGATGCTTAAAAAAAAAAGCATATGTAGTGAGACTGAAAATTTGAAAAAGAAGCAAAGAGAAGAAAGATTGCAGCTGGTAGGAAAGGCAAGAGTGGCGAGGTTAAAGAGTGGGTGTGAACAGCAGTTTATTTATAGGAACTCAAGCCTGGGAGTGGGGGACAGGGTGTCTATATATTGAGTTGAACTCACAACCTAAATGATAAAGGCTGTAGTCTGATAACTTCGTGGCTGAAATATTAATTGAACACCCTGTGTGGGTTAAACAGGCACTGAATTTAGAAGGCAGTTTATAAATAAGCCCCCATGCTTGAATACTAAGAGTAATGAATTGAAATGCCTTAAGAATAAACTTTCTGTGAGTCTTTCCTTTCTTGTTATCAAAAGTTTTAAAAATATGCAGGTGTCTATTTTAATAATTAACCTTTGCACTGTATGAAAAGTCAGCCTAAGAGCACAAGTTTAAGAAAAAGAAAAGAAAGGAAAGGAAAACACCAGTCTGGGATGTCCAGTTGTGAGGCCGAACAAATACTACAGTGTGAAAGGCTCCTACACCTGTCTTTACCTTTAGCTGTTTTCATTGCCTTGGGGGAAATGGTATGGTGTGCTTTTGTATATGGAGTGTATTAAATGAAATAAAAAAGGTGCAGTAGCTATGTAAGTTTATTTACTCATGTGTGACTCTGCATTGTGTATGCTTGTGGTCCACAAGGCATGACACTACCTCCGAAATATTTATTTTGGTTGTTTTTATTTGTTGATGCTCATTGTTTTCTGTTTCTAAATTCATGTGTATTTACATTGTGGAAGGAATAGGGAGGGGTCTATTTACATGGTCTGTAGAGTAAGAGGTTGAGTGTCTTTTCTTGTATTATTTCTCGAGGCATCTTAACCAGTGAGTTTTCTAGAACGGTTTCTTGGCCACTGGCTTTCCAGCGGATGTGTGGAGCTAGACTATGCTGATGTTTATGTGGAGGAGATCAGATAAACTAGGCTGCTTTGGGTATTGGCTGGTGGACAATACCAATTTATGGAACTCTTGTAATATTTAAATATATACTTAAGAAAGAATTGTACTTAGGAGAATACTGCTTTAATAATTTAACAATCATTGTCTTCGGATGAAAGAGTCAACTCTGTCATTTGTTGCCCCCCTTCCCGGCCCCCAATCAAGTAAATATGACAATTGATTTATTTTGAACCCATGAGGGCTTGCCACCTCATTGGGCGTCATAATTTAAAGCCTTTTATTTCCTAGAGATCTGAACTATAGCATTTTTGCTTTAGCCCCCTGCTATTTGTTTTGAAATGAAGCAATAATTTGTTCCACCAGCGCACCAAGTGGGAAATGGAGAGGCTTGCCACAGACGCGTGTTCTGTGCAGAATGAACAAGGAAACCTTGGAGGGCTCTTGGCAGTTCTGGTACTTTGGTAGCATAGGTGTATTGATTGTATTCATTTCCAAGCCTCCTCCTTCACCTCGACAAAGCAAATCCTCTTATCCTCAGCCTTTTCTGCAAACTCACCCTCCTTCCAACCCCCAGCCACAAAAAAGCAAAAGCAGCACAGAACCACTACCTGAAAAGTGATGTGAGCTGGACATTTTCAGCATGTAAATGTGTCCAATTTGAATCTTCAGGTTTATTTTTTCATTTGCTTTGATATGCATATTTAATACATTGCCCCAGGCTGGAGCTCATTTGGTTCATGCTGGCTCAGGGGTGATGATGAACCAGTTCAGAAGGACCCAGACACCGTGTTGTTTTCTCTGTTTTATCTGTTGGCCCACTATGCTGATCTACTGAGCTTCCTCGTGGTTTTATTTGCACATGAAATGCTGAGAGCATTTCAACTTATTGGCTATGAATAATGACAGCTAAAGAAGAAATGTAGTTTAATTTGTTGTGTGCCAAGGTTTCTCTTGTGGAGGTGACAGTTTGTGACAGCTGTTTGACACCCCCAAAACACATACACCTCTATCCTTATTAAATGGTATCAAGCTACATTGTGTGTGTGTGTGTGTGTGTGTGTGTGTGTGTGTGTGTGTGTATAAGGAAAGAGCAGGCAAGGAGAGAAGAAGCATGAAATCTTGTGTACAGGGAAGCAGAGAGGCATGCAAGGGAAAATATTAAGTGTAGTTTTTGATTTTCTTTTAAAGAACTTGAAAATATAAATGAATAAAAGCAACGTACAAATGTCTTCTAAACAAGTGCTAATAGTAGACCTTTAAGAGTGGATTTTATATACTGTTAAGTGGGAAATCATGCTGATTTCATATCCATTATGTCATCTGAATATTATAATATAAATAATTGCATTAAAAGAAGTCAACCACAGCACATTTCTTCCATTTCTTATAGTCAGTGAAGATCCTTGGTTTGTACATTTATTATTAACACATGATGTGCATAATGATAAGAGGAAGTTTGGAATTCATCAGAAAACAGAGTGCACAATATTGCTTACTGTTTTGTTGGGCTTAGTAAATTCATATTGAATGCTTTTTTAAATATTATAATATGTTTTATGGTATATTCTTACTGTAATACAAGGGTAATAGTTATAGGTAAAAAAATGGCTATACCAATGTTCTTCAGAACAGTGGGGAGAAAAAAATTTGCAGTAGTAAAGGACACAGGTCTCTGTTTCTAACTGCAATTCATGTTAAGTTTTTCAGGTATTCAAGTTTATCATATTTAAAACAAATATGCCAAAAACAATTTTTTTAAGAAAAAAGCTTCAGCTTGAAAACTCTTTTGAAATAATCATGCTTTTCCCGTTCTATAGTATCTCTGAAAAATAGGTGATATTTGCATTATCTATTTTATATAATTTTAAATCAAGTCCCTAAATCTAGTGAGGACGAATGAATTATAATTTCATATTTATATATAAAAATGTTACCTTCAAATCAAGTTTATACAAATGAAATGTTTATTTAAAATACATTATCTAAGCTAGTCGTTACTTATTTGAAGTGCATATAGTTATACAATTATACTGTTAGTCCTAGTTAATGGTCATAATGAGCTACATTTTATTTTCTTCAAAAGAATTAAGTAGTAGAAAGAAAATATAATTATGTTTATTAATAGTTAATGACAGGTGTCTTAAAATTGACTGGTTCTGATAACATCGCTAATAAAATAATTTGAATTTCTGTGTTATCACTGAAATAAAGACATGCTGATATTTTCTTTTGTGACTTTGGGTATGTCAAGTTTATTTGTGTGTATACAGTTTTTACAGGGTGTTAAAGAAAGGAGAATCTCCAGAATTTTATTCCTGATGGAATACTGTAGCTAAATAAATTCTATTATTACGGGCAAAATTAGAAGTGATTGATAGTGTGGAGATGTTTAGGTTTAAGTAACCAGTCTCTAGAAGATCAAGAGAGAGTAATGAGTTTTGGTAATAATATTAATAATAGGAATGAGTGACTTTCCCTGTTAGTTTCTTCTGTTGCAATGTAAGAGTAGATGTTGGGTGTGATCCCAAACCCCGAGAGACCCTGCCTACGGAGAGCAGCTCTGTGCACCAATGCAAGAAGACATTCTGGGAAAGAAGCAGGGATTTTTATTTTGTTCTGTTTTTTTTGCTACTATATTGGTTCTGGTTGTCCATAACCTTTGTATTAATTTCGCATAAAGAATAATTATACTGCTTAAATCATTTAGGTTGTGCAGTTGGAGTGCTTTCAGTGTAACCGATGAAATAAAAGATAGATACACTTAATAACCACATGGACACTCACTGTCCGTTATAAGGTGTAGTAATATTTGAATTTGTTTTCTTCTTTATTTTTATACTGACTATTCTGAGAATATCCCAGCATAATTCAAGATTGTGAGGATCTTTACAGTATGGCAGTACACTAACAATACATTTCTGTCTTCTCTGAAAGTTCTCAGTTAAATGGAGGAATCTGTTTGCAACAGGCACTCACCACCTTTGTGAGACCTGCTCATACACATATTAATTCCCAAAGCTTAATAAAGAGGTGGAAGTAGGGAGATATGGGATAGACCCCAGCTCTATTTACATTTTTAAAGAATGAGTCCAGATTCTGAAAGCACACACAAGTCTCCTGGGTTCTAATGTCAACTTTAGAAAAATGAACTTCAAATTACAACATTTATTCAAACCATACAATTAACTTTTTTAACTTTTGTAGAGTCAAATACCCAAGATACAAGTTTTCTTCTATTTTCTAGCATATTTTAATTAGAAATTAGGCTATCATAGGAAATAAGTGACTTAATATTAATTGATACAAGTATATCTTTTATTGTGTAAATATATTGCATTGCTTATGTATAAATATATTAGTTTCGCTTAGCTCCTTTCCTGATTAAAATGTCTTCACGTGTTTATTATTACTCTCTAGAGCACATATCCTGAATTACTTTACTGTACTTTCCGAGTTCATATATAATTACTATATTGTCTTGATGTTATTTAGTAGTGTGGGGTCTAGAAAATCAAACAGTTATTTTGATAATATTTTTAGTGATACAAATAAGAAGACAGATTTATTATCTTGTTTCAATTTCTTCATTTTAAAGAGATAAAGGAAATGGGTGCAAGAAAGTATAGCACGTGGCTTGTCAGGGATCATGTGGGCCAGGACGGTCAGCACCCCACGGTATTCACCCAGTCTTCCTGTCTTTTTTTCTGTACCCCACCCACTGAATCATCTTCTAGCTGGGGTCTGAAATCAGATTTACATAACTTTAGACAGAACTTCTATGTAGTATGGCTTTTTCTTTTCTCTTTGAAGCCTAATATGTTTCACTTTCCTACTCAGTTTGGTGTTTATTTAGAAACACTTACACATTTCACCCTGGTGGCCCAGTTGTGTGGAATCATTGAAACAGGGAAATAACCACCAATTTTCCAGGACTTATCAAATAATATCCCATAGGCAGGTCTTTCATAGAAATTCCTTTATGGTTTAAAACGTTATTGTCCCACCATATATGCAGCCTTAACAAAAGAGGGACACATAGGATTTGCTTCTTCTGCCCAGAGACTCCTGTCCTCTCTGTGCTCTTTTCTAGATTTAGCAAAATTCAATGATGGTGCTAAATCAATTCTTTAACTTCCAAGAGAGAAAACACTGGCAGGGTTGTGTTTTCTAGGGAAAGCTGTGTGTAAATGAGAAAGTGAGGAGAGCAGCAGAGCGCTCTCCTGTGGCCCCCCTGCTCTAAGCTCTGCCCATATTGTCTCCTGCTTTTATATTAATTACAACTTGCATTATCAGCTGTGAGTCTGTAGCCCAGCAAATAGAAAATACTGCCCCTAGAGACCAAGCTTCTTGTATCTATTTTCCATCTCTTTCTATTGTGTTCCGCTCAGTATTCACTGGTTTTCTCCTGGTAACACTGCTCTTTAACGCAATTACATAATAGCAAGAAGAGTACCATATTTGACTCTCAATTATTAAAGCCACTGGGAATAGCAACATTTTTCCTCCTTGCCCTGGGGTGTCTTTCTGATACCTTTGACTGGAGAACAAGACATATATTGTGGAATGCACACACCTGAATACTCAGCCACACTCTTACTTGGAGAGACCATTTCTCTTTATTTTTCTACAGAAGTCATATGTTTTGCATGTTTTTGTATGGCACTTTGGTCTCTGGATTCACTGAAGTTCAGCACGTAATTTGGCAGAAATCCAGGCAGTTACTTTTGAAGGATGTAACTTGGAAAGTATCCGAGAGGAAAAAAAAAGTAAGACAGGAGTTATGATACAAACAAGTACTTTAAGAAGAAAAAAGAAGAGCATTATGAGTAACATTATGTTACCCATGGAGGTTACAATTTTTTGTGACCATGGAGGACCAACTTTTCATTGACTAGATTATCATTAGGAATCTTTGTGTGTGTATCACCATGTATGTGTGTATCTGAGTGTGGACAACTTGAAATAAGGAACTCCTCAGGCTAGAGCTCCACAGAGATCTCTGTGTTCTTTCAGAAGAGGTGACAATCATGTGGGGATTCCTGTGAAACTCTGTGGAAAGAGACGTGATATTTTGAGGAGGAGAGGATGAGAGAGAGAGGGAAATGGTAGGTTAGATAATTAACTTGAGAAGATTTGGGAACATGGCTGAAAATGGAAAACTTACCTTATTTGGAGGAACCAGGAACTTATTTTAAGGTATACCTTGCGTATGTGGCCCATGGCCTGTTCCTCTCCCCTTTTGCTTAGAAAACACCTCCTCAAAAAAAAAAAAAATCTTTGAAAGAAATACACTGAATTATAAATGAGCAAGTCCTGACTTTAAAGCGTAGCATGCTAAGTCTGGCTGATAAGGACAAACTGGTGCTCTCAAAGGCAGGGAGCCCTGCACGTATCCTCAGAGTCACTGCAGTGCTAAACAGAAAGATTTGCCCCAGCTTCTTTTGAATGATTATATAACAGCTATTGGATGACATTTGCCTTAAAACACAGTTGAGGTATTACTGGTTAATTATTGTAATTTTCATGAGGGGTGACGAGCTTTTATAGCAGCGGCTTAATAAAAAGCCTGCAGTGCATAAAATTAACATCGCTTGCCACATACACTGCAAAGTTTAGCTGAGGTGAGCGTTATAGCTACTGCATTTTCTAGAAGGAGACATTACCCTAGGCCCTTGCAGGACCAAATTCATACCACACTATTCTTTCATCTTTTCTCATCTCATTCTTTCAGTTCTTTATCTGATTGCCATCCTGAAAACAACTCACTGGAGACTGCAAAGCTGAAGAGCCCCCTACATTTTGTCTACCTTTATCTTGACGCTGTGGGAGCGGTTTCTAACTTAGATAACAAGAGTGACTTTATCTTAATACAGGCAGTGGAGAACTTGATTTCTACTTAGTTTCATTCACGAATCTGCTTTCTCCAACATATCTTTCTTTTAGAGACCTACACCTATGCTGCATTTGTAGTCGTGGACTTTTTGCTCAGGGTTTTCATCTCAAATCAATTACTTGCCTGTTGGCAGTGCCATTAGCATTATTTAATATAGATGCTATTAATCCATAAAGTTCTGAATCATTTCATCATCTATCAAAACTGCCAAATACTAATCTACAATTAGTTTGTAGTAGATCTATAGTGGGAGATATTTCTTTTGCTGTTGCTGTTCTGCAAATAGGAATATTTCTTTATGTTGTGTCACCCAGGATCCTGGTTTTATTTTGGTAAAATAAAACTATATATACCTTACAGAGTTATACTTGAGAAAAATGACAGAGACTTTTTTTCATAAATTATACATAATAGTGATATAGCATGAGAGCTTTTAGAAGGTTGTGAGGTTTGTATGTTACAGATCTCGGAATATACTTATGTAATAGTAAATAAAAGTAAAATATCCTTATTTTACTCTTCATACTAACAGTAGTGGTGTATTTTTAGAGAATTTTTTTTTTAAGTTTTGCCCCCAGCTGTAGACACCCAACAAATTCACTTGACAGTAGGTCTGCGGACTCACTTGAAGCGCATGGCATACAGGTGGCAAGTGTATAGCTTGGGCTGAAGGCCACAGGGTTTCTTGTGTGGTTCCTGCTCTCTGTTTCTGCCAGAGGAAATTCCTTCTCTTGCCTGCCTTCATGTGGTGCTGATAAAGTCCTTCCTGTACATTAGAATTCCTGTTTTCCTTTAAGCAACAGCAGGGTATTGGGAACGATCAGGAAAGGGGAGGAGGAACAGGAGAAGAATACACTCAGCCAAGTGGCCTTAGCTATGCAACTTTGTCTTTGCATGTCCTTTGCAACGAGTAGCTCTTCCAGAAAAGTGGCTGCTCAGTCATTTAAAGTTTCCTTAAAGCTCAAGGGAAAGGTCCATTTTGCTTACTAGATGGCAAATAGCTCATACATATTTGTTCATTTTAAGACTTATCATTTATGCAAATCTATCAGACCATTAATAATGTATTAGGTACTGATGCAACAATTCATATCATTGCATCTGTTGGTTACCTAAATGGTTACTTGGTCACAATTTGGAGAGTTTATGCAGGTCATTTCAAGGCAGTACGCTTGAAAGATGTGAAGGGCTGTTCTGTATAGTCTTGAGCCTGTGATTTTTAAAGGAGTCATTGAGTTTTGTAGGTGTCATGTTCTGAAATGGTTATTGATCAAGAGCATTGGGGGCCTATTCTTTGATGCTTTTCCCCCTCATTAAAAAAAAACCTTTAGTTTGTTTTCTTAAAGTTTAGTATAGGGTCTCTCTACACAGATCTGACCAGTAGTGATCCTCCTGTTTTCAGCTTCTGCAGCACTGAGATTACAGACATGTCCCACTATATGGGTCTCTGTTGCCTGCTCAGTGTGTCTGGGATGGGGCTGTATTGCCATGGATTGCCAGGGATTGAGCCCCTGAGAACTTCAACTTGTAATTTTTTCTCACTTTAAAAATTAATTTTAAGCTGGGCATGGTGGCGCATGCCTGTAATCCCAGCACTCAGGAGGCTGAGACAGGAGGATTGTTGTGAGTTCGAGACCAGCCTGAGCTACAAAGTGAGCTTAAGGCCAGCCTGAACTGCATAGTGAGACCCTGTCTCAAAAAGACAAAAAAAAAAAATTAATTTTATGGGCCAGCAAGATAGCTCAGTAGACCAAGCGTCTGCTTAGGCAAGCACAGGGACTGCAGTTTGATCCCCATCCTGGGTGTGGTGTTGCATGCCTGTAATCCCCGTGCTAGGGAGGCTGAGACAGAAAGATCACTACGAGCCTAGGCTGTGTAGTGAGAGCCTATACCAAATACATTTTTAAAAAATTAGTTTTATTGTGGTGTACATTTCCAGTTAGTTTTTTGGTACCTGGCATCGAACACAGGGCCTGGTGCTTGCCAGGCAGGTGCTTGTGCTGCTGAGCTATCCCCATGGTCCCCTCCAATTAGTTTTAGCAGCTGTGTGCATTGATGTACTCATCAGTCAGGCGCTGAGCCCCTTGCCTCCTCTTGTGCCCCTGTTACTACAAGGACAGTGCACCATGACACAGCAGGTACGTGTGCCCACTTCTGCAGATACTAATATATACACGTGTTGTTGTTTTTTTTTGTCTCCCCTTGCACCGCTCCTCTTGCTCCTCCTGTATGGCCGACATGGTAACTGTGGACAAATTCCTTGGCGTCCCGACATCAGAACCCTTCATCGTGGCGAGATCATGACGATGCAACCTCAACCCACTCAGCAGGCACCCCAGGACCCTCCAGCGGGGGTCATGCTTCCCAGAGTGGAGACAACAGCAGTGAGCAAGGTAAAAGGCGGAGAGCTGCCCTTGCGCCGAGTTGGGGTGACCACAGTGGCTTGGGTGATGTCCGTCGGTCTGCCTCTTTATAACCAGAAGTATGGCAGCTTAGAGCACGATCAGCTACTCTTTAGGGAGGTAGTATTTTCTCTTCTTCACTTATTTTGTTATTAAGAAAAGTCAAGGGGCTGGGAAGATAGCTCAGTGGCATAAGTGCCCAAGTGCAAGGTCCCAAGATCTATCCCTGGCACTGCAAAAGAAAAAAGGTCAAAGAGAGCTGTCTACTTTCAGTAGGCATTACAATAATAATTCATTATTCTGCCAATTTTCTTTTAAACAGATGTGTTACCTACACTTCACTGTGGTGTATATAAATAAGTGGAACAACAGACCTACTTTAGTGCTCTAGTTCAGTAATTTGAATTATGCAATAAATAAGACATTTTGTTTGTTATATTGACCATAAGAATTATCCTTTGTAATCAAGCACTGATGCCTCCAAAAACATCAGACCCCAAAATATTTTCTTATTAGTTCCAGGATTATTGGGGAAATTTTATATGGAATCTTAACATGGGAAGGTAGATTTTGAAATTCTTAAGGAGATTTTTTTTTGTCCCTTTTTCCATTTAGCTGACACAGTGACTTTTGTTACAATTTCTAAAAATTACAATGATCAGGGGGCAAGGGGGATGTCAACTGCAGATATCAAGGCAATGTTGGGCAACTTAGAACAAATTTCACCATTTTAAATTCACCTATTACACAGAGAGCAATTCTATATTGCAGATGACTCTTGTATGGTTCAAATGATAATTTAAAAGAAGATGCATTATTGAGTGTGCGCCAAGAAGATGTACAGATTTCACTTTTTAATATTTTACATTAGATGGTGTCTGTTCTCCTAGGTCTATTTCATCTCTATTATGACTGTGTTGATAGCCACAATATTTAAGCATTAGACAGCCTTCCCAGTACAGACAGTTTAACAACTTGAGCTGTAGTTATATATGTCATTTGAAAGGGGATTGTGACGTAGGGGAATGTCCTCCCTCCTCAGAGTTTCTGACCAGAGGTTTAGACTCCTGAGTTCTAGACAAGTCTGGGAAAATATGCTTTCTAGGATGCCGTTCACTTGCAAATGAGTACAAATCAGAATCTACCTGTTACCAAGTCAGAGGCAGCACCAAGATGAATTCTATCAGATGGCAAACTGGAAGAACTTGTGAATTATCTCCTTTTAGGTTTTGTATATACTACTTTGTTAGATGGTGTGTAAACTAAATTGTAAGGAATTTCAAATGTAGCTTATATAGATTTCAATCTGCAGTGTAGTGCATTGACCGCAGTTCCATGTCATGGTGGGCTTCTCCGTGGGGTCAGATCCAGAAAGCCTTCCAGCCCTCCACGCCCACTAACCCAAACTGCAGCTGCAGAAGGGCGAATGCATCTATTATAAAAACAAAACGGCCTAAACATTGTGTAAAAGAAGGGAAAAGGAGACGCTGACTGAACGTCTAATGAGGCTATCTTCCCGCAACTTCTTGTGTAGAAGGCTCACTTTGACCTTTTTCTTTGCTCAGGAGTCCGGCACTTCATTTTTCACATTCTTGCAATTACGTTAACGCTTCAAGCATTTCTGACTCCAAGTCAGCTGGCAGCACCAGGCATAACTCAACACTGAGTTTTTCTCCTCTCTGTAGATTCATTAACAGGTCACCAAGGTCCCAACTGAAACCTAAAACTGACTGGTTCTGTTGGTTACTTGAGTTATGGGATAGTACGTGTGGTAGGAAGGGCCAGGGAAGAGGAGCGGGAGAGAGAAGACCCTAGGATGTGGAGCAGGGAGTCAGTAGGGCAACAGGCAAAGCATGAAGCTTTTTCATTTTCATTGCCTAGTTTTGTTTTGTGTGTGTGTGTGTGTGTGTGTGTGTGTGTGTGTGTGTGTGTGTTAATGTTACCTTGATTTTTGGTTAGGAAAGGGAAGAGTTCTGACACTCATACACTGGGTAGAAATGATACATGCAAACCTCTGTGCTGTGGCTAGCCGCACCCCCTTATCCCATGTTGAAGGATTTGATCCAGGAGGATTTTGTTCCTCTAATCATATCTCCATAGGATTACAGTGGACACGGTAGCTTATGTGTATGAGCACTAGGAAGTCAGTCATTGTACTATTTTGGAGAGAGAGAGAGAGAGAGGAGAATTCCTGTCAAGTGGAGATTGTTTAGGCATAGAGAATTTCCTACCTGGCTTAAGGTATCTTAAACCTTGAGGCCTCCTTTGGTTTTTCAACTACAGACTACATTTTGAAGGCTAGACTTGCTTGTGTTTTGTTATATTCGTGTACATATTAGCCTTTTAAACATGTTTTCAAGATATTTTGATATTTTGTTTCACTAAATTGTCCAGAGTAGCTTTCAGTGGGAAGGATTAATTATCAGCTTCAGGGCAAAGTCAACAGAGATATTGACTGAAATCACGTATGCTTACCATAGGTTAAATCTTAGTGTTGGTATAGAAAGGAAAACATAGGAGGGAAATTTCTGTTCTTTGTATTAAATATATAATAATATTTCATTAGAAACCAAGTTTTCAGTTTAGAAAAGAGTTTTCTTGCTTATTCAGAATTTATTAGCACAACAGGCATATGGAAAACTGTAAAATGATTCAGTTTCAAAACAAATTATGATAAACAGAAAAAATAGGGATGAATTGTACTAAATACAATATTTTCATACACATTTTAAATTAAACTTTAATAGCCATATGCTATAAAACAATACATGCATTTATGTTGCTTTATAATTTTGTGAATAGTTTTGCTATACTGTAATGATTTATACAAATCTTTACTTTGAAACCTAAAAAATCTCATTTTATGATCTAATAGTAAAAGAGCTACAGTTACACAGGTGAAAGGTCATCTTTTCCTCCTTAATGTTTGTGTAAGAAAACAAATTTTTAAAATATTGTGAGAAACAAACTCAATAAAAACCTGTATCTTTCCAATAGAACATGCCTAGCAGTAAACCATATAAATATGAACCAGACTCTTCATTCACTCTGATTTCTCTTGCTAAAAGCAGCCAAAGAGAGGGCGTTTGTCTTGTCAGTCACATTAGAGAGAGGAAGGAAATCTGGTTTTTTCAAGGATAGAATTAGGGTGCAGACTCAGGGCTCGGGGGAAGTAACTGGCCCTCTTTGTGTCTGGCTTCCCATCAGTAAAATGGGGCTTGATCACAAGGCTTGGGGTCCCTAATTCTGTACCTGCTGAGTCAAAAGCTGCTTTGTATTTCACTGTGTATTTTGCCAGAGCAGACTAGGGAGCAGTCTCCTTGTTCCTAGAGTATTTCTGAGAGCCTTAGATAAAAGGCACAATATATGTACAAAGTATTATTATTATTATTGATGGGTTTGTATAACTCCCATTAACGCTGATGGGAGTTGCGCATGTGAATTGGCAAGAGAATAGACCCCTCAGTGTTTAGAGCACATGAAATTTACATTTTTTCCACTGCTGTAATTGAGATGTTGACAAATTGGAGAATATTGATGAGCCTTTGTTTTAAGTATTTTGTGCCAAGTTTGTTTTATTTTTCCTGGTTTGAACAATGGTATGGGTTCAGCAGCAATGAATAAAAAGGGTAGAGTAAAGATAACTTCGTATTTCAATATTTTGATGTGCCAATATGAAATAAATTGTCTTAGGCAAATGGAATATGCTATTTTAATCATTAGCTATGCATGAAAGAAAAATTGATGTTGACATCTTTGCTGTAAAATCGTTGTAATGGGGCTTTCCTTACAATTCATTTTTGTAAAATTCATTTTGTACATTTTGCAGCAATTGAACAATCCCTGCACTGTGAATAGGCAGGATTCCCAGAAATACCGAGACAGTTGGCCCAGTAACTGCTGAGCTCACACTGCACACACCACACGTTAACCATGCTGTTGCCAGACGCAGTTGAACCTACATGCAGTAGCACTCGAGCATCTCTGTGTCTCTAATCTTTTGGAATCTGAACTGCAGAGCCAGCATGGTTCTCTTCTACTCTGCTACCAAAGCCTTCCCTGGCTGTCCCCATTTATCATCCAGGCAATGGGGCTAGAATTCCATACTCAGACATTTGACTGTAACACAGTTCTGTAGTGGTAACTGTGGTGTTGAAGTCTACAGCTGTCCCCTTAAAGGTGACTGTCAATGCTTATAGATGAGCAAGCACCTAAGATATTGTTATACTCTGGAGTTTATAACACACATTATGTTATAAAATGGTATTTTCCCTCACCAAAATATTGTAGTTACATATTTAACGGAGGAAGAGAGAAAAGCCCTCAAAGCCACTTGTGGTGAGGTCCTGAGTATGTTCTACTGGGATTTCTTATTCAGCCTAGGAAAACTCTTGTCAATGAAATGTTTTCATAGTGCAGCATTCTCTTTAAAATAACGCTAAATACAATATGACAGATGCCATCTGGCATAATCTTTTGCTAGTTGCTTTTAACTTTTATTTTTCCTACAGCTAGGTTCACTCCAAACTGGTCACTTACTGTTATGATAAATACAATGACATTTCTTTTTCCTCCTGTTCTTCTAATTATATCAAAATGTTTTCTGAAACTATAATTGATAATTGAACATGGCCACAGAAAATGCTGTTGTATGTGAAATATTAACACTGTGTTTTCGTTTTCTCTCTCACCCTCAAAGAAAATTTTTTAAAACTGCCTTCTTTCAACCATCAGTGAACACCCCAATAATTTCTGTTGATTTTCTTAGAACTTTCTAGAATAGTAACTATTAGAAATAATATTGTACTCTCCTAATAAATAAATGCTCTGGAAGCATATAATGGTGCTCATAAATGCTAAAAAGCTTTCTATAATTGCTGTTAATTTTGAGTAATTTCCTCCTGTATGTATCAACTTACTTGAATAACCCAGAGTTGGGATTTCTAGATTTTTTTTTAACTTAGTCATGTAAAGGGATGTCTCCTGATGCCAGTTAGAGTTTAATTTAGAGTAGTAATTAAACTTGAATACTGCCTCATAAACAAAAGATAAACAATAAACCAGCCACGTTCCCTGCTGTTTCATAGCTTTCTTTCCCAGATGTTTTAGCCTGATAATTTTTACACAGTGAACTACCTAACATAGAGTTTTGTGCATAGAGGTCAAAAATGAGGGTTTTTTCCCCATATTTTTGGGAGTAATCATATTTTCCCTCCAAAAAACAACAAGATTTTATGCTACTTCAGTTTTTAAAAAATTTAATGCAATACTTAATGCAGATGTGTTTAGTGATAACTATTACTTTTTTTTACATTTTTTTTCCATCAAAACTAATCTGGTCACAAATATTTTTCACACTTCTCAACAGAAGCGGGACATATTTCTATGTAAGCAAAATCTGAATACAAAGTCAAAGAATGCCACACATGACAGCAGCGAGCTCTCCCTTCCACGCTTCTGCCCACTCCCCACCCTCATGCATATCCACCCTCTACCAGTGATCCTTTGAGGCCTGACTCTTCCTTGGGCTACAAGGATCTCTGTCCAGTTCTGGATCTTTCCACTGTCAGCCATGATCTTTCTAATTGCCAGGTAGGACTGGACCGCTCGATGCAGAAGCCATGTTATTTTCACTGGGTGGGGTAATTACTGAAAGCTGAGAATAGCTGCACTAAAGACAGAGGGATACTTTCATGATCCCATTAGCATAAGAGTGGGTAAATTATTCATGCCAAGTGAGGATTCTGTGGGGAAAAGTATAGTTAATGCACATAGTTTTTAAATGTATCCCTTTCTGCTCTGAGACTAAATTCTTGTTGGAATCAGTTCTCAGACATTTACGGGAAAGCTCTGGTGGCGTGTTAGATGCAGTTCATCTCTCTCTGTTTGCAGCGCTCTCAATAGAGACCATCTGGCAAAGATCCAAAAGGTGATTAAACAAAATGATCAGCTCTTGTTGCTGTGTTACATGTCCAATACTCTGGATTAAAAAACATGACCCACGACAGTCAGGCAAACGTCATGCCGCTCCCCCTCCCCCTCCGCTCTCCGTGTAAGAATTCAGATGGTCCGCAAATGTGTGTGCCATCTTTGTGTCCTTATGGCCCATAATCATGAACAGGTTGTGCAAATGGCTCTTTCTGTAGCGCTGTCTGTTCCAGCAGCATAGAAGCATTTCATATTAATTGGGTCAGCCTAATATTCATATTGACATGGGGAAAATTACTAAAATTTATTCTTATAGCAGACAATGAATATGTGTGCTTTCTGCCACGAGGGAAGTGAGATCTGACGACTGGCTTGTGTAGCTGATTAATTTTTCCTGAAACTGGAGAAAATTAAAGCATGAAAAACTGTCCTTCTTTGAATACAGTGCACAACACTTTATAACCAACCACAATGGCTATGGAATGTGTGGAAAGGAGATCTGCTGTGAATGCCATAATCAGAGATGAATTTACAGTGCCATTCAGAAGAGTCCTCCCTCCCCGTAAACAAGCTGATAATCACAGGAAGCTGACTTCCAATTAGCTTTGCCCTCCCTCCCCTGGATGAGTGTGTTTATGTGTTCTTAAGCTTTGATATGCCACTAGAAAGTTGGTATATCTCATGTCAAATTCGAAAGTTTAGAAATAAAATATTTTATTATGAGGAAATCCTGCTAATAAGCAAGGTAATTGTAACCAGTCATTTCACGATTGAGTTAAGGTGGAAATGCCAAGAATTGTGACTAAGGGACAGATGTATCTTATCTTTGGGGGTTTGCACCAAATGCCAAGGAGAAATATAAATTGAACAAACCAGACATTGTGAGGAAGTGATTGAAGAAATATTGAGATGAAATCTTGGAATGAAGTATATATGTATATTTATAACAATGCTGTGAACTGCTTACATGTCACATTTGCATAAGCCTGAACTGTGATTTTTATTAAGGGGCAGTTTAAAGTATGCTAGTTAAGGCACTCGCAAAACAGGACTAATCCTCATTAGGTTCTTCAGAGATTATGGCTGACCACTTAATATTGTGGAACTTGTCTATGACGGGTAGGAGAGGATAAATTTGAGTGCAAATGTCAAGAGAAGATGAAAAATAAAGCAGAAAAGGAAAAAAATTCTCAAAAACCACTTGAAAACAGCATCATTCCCTGTCAGCCACCCTTTCTAAGTGAGAGCAAAGCAGTAGGTAAGAAGTACAGAGGGGCACAGTGCTCAAGGAGGGGAAGTGAGGTCCCCCTAGAGTCTGTGCAGTGTGGCAGATGAAAGGGACTCGAATAGCCTTGGGGGTCTTAAGGCTATTATAGGGCAACTCAGGCTCTGTTATCATGCTGATTTTTCAATTGATTTTTGGCTGAACAATACTTGTTGAAGCTCTCCAGAGCATCAAACACAGCCTTATGGTGCTATACATTGTAGTACACATGTTCTATTTTTCCCTCATTGTCTTTACTTTGCCTCAGAAGAATGGTCTGTAATGAAGCTGTTTGATACCCCTCCCTTTGCCATTTTCACCCCCAGAGGGTTTCTGGGTGTTGTGTGTGTGTGTGTGTGTGTGTGTGTGTGTGTGTTTCAGGGGTGTGTTAGTCAGAGAACTGTATTCATCTTCACATGTTGACATCTGAAATCTTTTTTATGTCATAGCAAACAATCATATTCACTATGTAATCTATTAGAACTCACCCTGGGTCATCTTGAGCTAGTCACTATCTTTGTAGTGAGCAGTAAAGAAGCACCTAGAGGGTCTCACTGCAATGTTAACTCCTCATTAAAATAAACGAACCAATCTAGAATCCCTGCTGTATGGCCATGGTATTTCTCAGCTTGCTTGAAATTGAGGACTTGAAAAAGGAAATCATGGAAGGAAACACAGAGAGGAAGTGTGTCTTTGCCTGTCTTCTACAGAGGGAGTTGGTACCGATGGAAATCCATGTCCTGTGCCATTTCTCTCATGAATCCTTCCTGATTTGCCCAGGCTTGAGGCCAGTGCTCCTTTCTCTGTGGCCCTGTGGCTCCGTGACCTTGGTTACAACATTTTTCACATCATATTGTAATTCTAGTGTTTGATTCCTGGTCTCTCTTCTTCCCCTGCTTCTCTAAGACCAAGGTAGGGAGTATCACTTACTCAACTGTCTAGCATGAGTAAGTCCACTTCTGAATCTGTAAACAGAACCTACACGTTTCACCACTCTTATTATTAAGATGGACAGATTGATCAAATCTTTATGCTTATTGATTCTCCAAAGGATGTGTGACTTGACATAAATGAACTACTTGGAATGTATTTATGTATCTGCCAAAATTCTATTATATTCTGAAAGGGTAAAATTACTTAGTTTTACTCAAACTTTGTTGTATTTTCTACTGCCTTGAATCAGTAGACCATCAGCTCAAACTTGAAGTGTTTGGATATAAATAGGTTTCTGAATTTTAAATTGGCCTTGTTTGTTATTTAATATTGTCTTAAATTACACACACACACACACACACACACACACACACACACCAAACTTGAGATGGTATTTCTTTTTATTATGTTATCTATGTAAGAATGTGTAGATTTGTGGCATGAAATGTAATGATAAATCTGATAAGAAATTGCTTAATTTGGCAACTAGTTTTCTATGGTGGATTCAAGGTCATTTTGCTTCTGTAAGGTGGGATTGACCTTGGCGATGTCACTGATCTTCACACAGAGAAAAAGGAGGTTGGAAGTAATTTTTAGGCTGCATGTGCTTTTATTGATTTCTCACTTGGGTCCTTCAGTTTTTTAAGAATTTGCTGTTAGACAAGAGTAATTATTTTTGGTGATGGAAGAAAGCCATGTAGGGAGTCCCTTTTCACCTGCATGAATTACTCTCTGGGGTCTTGGACTCTGAGAGCCATGTTAGCATGGAAAGGGGCACAGACCTAGGAGACAAACTTGGGCTCAAGTTCCATTTTTCTGCTAGAGACAGTTTCCCTGTCTGCAAAGTGAGGGAGCAACTGTTTGCTGTCGAAGTTGTTCTGCAGGTTATGTTAAACAACAGTCCCCATATTAAGTGGAGTCACACAACATTGCCTGGAACCTGTAGCTGTTACTTCCTTGATTTCCCTTCTCTGTCCAGTGCTGATACTAATCAGCTGTATGTCCTTGGATGTGTCTGTTAATCTGTTCAGACTTTTGCTCACCTGTAGAATAATTAGATGATCTTTTAAATTCAAGCTCCAGGAATCTAATGTTTATATTCATGGGTCTTAGTTTTATTTGTATACTTTATCTTTTAACATAGAGAGCAGCTGAACATTTTCTAATTGGGGTGTAAAAAACATTTTTATCTCTAGATTTACAATACAAAGTAAGATAATAATATATTTATTTCTTGCTTATAGAGGACTGTCTATGTGGTTGTAAGGGAGATGAAACCCTGTGCTTTCATAATGAGCAATAGCCCAACCCTATTAAAATTTCTTCCTTTGGGACAAGGTATGTATTACTAAATTACCCTTGCTGGGCTGTAATTTAAATTCTTCTGCCTCAGCCTCCTAGAGTGCTAGGATTAAAAGTATGTGTTATCATTCTCAGTGTAAGGCAGTTTTTTTTCCTCATCAGCTTGGCAGAAAATAACTAGGCCTTAGAGTTATTTTATGGCTAGAGTGCCACAATTCAGATGTAGGACCTGAAGTAATGGTCTTAATCAGAAGACTGTTACATTTGCTAAGTGTTAGGGGAATTTTGTAAGCAAAAGCAGCTTCTCTATTATTCACTATGCAGTTGAAACTTTCTGTTGGAATTTTTGCACATTACAGGGAGAATAATAAGTGACCATCATTACAGAGCCTTGTGGTCTAACCTCTCCTGAAATGTATTTCAATTCACTCTATTAATTGTCGGGAGAAGCTGGGCAGGGTGGTGCATACCTATAATCCCAACACTTGGGAGGCTGAGGCAGGAAGATCACCATGAGTTTGAGGCTAGCCTGGGTTACATACTGAGTTCAGGGCCAACAAGAACTATATAGTGAGAATTTGTCTCAGAAATTATAAGGAGAATTTTATACCTTGGTATATGTAATTGAGTTCTAGTTATTTAAGGGTTGTTCATTCATACTGAATGTATGGATGACTACCTCTAGTCAATAGACTATTTGCTTAATGAAAACACTCCTTCCTTTTCCTACAAGGTAGAGATATTAGTATCGCCTCAAGCCCAAGCATTCCTTTAAGTTTAAAATTTTACAAAGTAGACTAGAGATGGAACATTTCATGTTTCTTCCTCCAGCCAACATCTGTAACACATGCCGTCCCCTAAAATAAAATTTCTGTGCACCAAGTGTGAACTATGAATCATTGATTATTGGAAACCTGTGGACCCTCCCTCAGAGATAGCCTTTTCTAAGAGATTACCACACACAGAAGCTGCTGTGTAGGTCACGCATGTGTCTGGGCACAGGAAACTCTCCGCCTCTCAAGGCGTGTCATTTAGTGTGTGCTATTTAGATTCAGCACACAAAGGTCTTCCTTGACCAACGCTCCTGGGGGGAGTACAGATATGGATGGCGTGGGGCCCCCTTTAGCAAGTTAGCGTGTCCCAGGGTGGGGTGGTGGACCCCTGGAGAGCACCCACGTAATTTGTGTGTGTCAGATGCTGAGGTGCTGTGCCGCAGACTGGGGAAGGCTTGCTGATGCTGGTGGTGGGGCCTAGTGGAAGGAAGCTGGGCATCTGAGAAACAGGTGGGCCTGAGCATTCCTTTTCGCCCCGCCAGTTTCTCTGAATATTGATTTCTTTACCTATAAAATGGGAATAATGACTATCTCAGAAGGTAGTTATATATTGAGCATACATTGTTTTTTTTAAAAGTCTTTTTATAGTTAACCACAAAATATTTTCTTTATTCATTTGTTAACCATATAATCCATGCCAGGCATTGTCCTAGGTGCTAGGGATATAAAAATAAATACAAAGGCGGTACCTTCTTTCACTGATATTCTACTCTCCAGTAAATAACTCAGAAATATAAACAAATAAATGTTTGTGCTTCTAATATTATATTTCACATAAAGTTATAAGGTATTTCAGAAAATAGAATGATTAATGCTATTGAAGTATTTATGGAAGATTTTACAGAATTAGGGAAGCTTTAAGAGATTTTACTGGCTCTCTCTGGGAGATTGATGCAGAAAATCACAACGTCAGCAACTTAGCAATTTAACAAGACCCTAACTCAAGATAAAAATAAAAATAGGGCTGAGAAAGTGGCTCAGTACAAAGGCTCTTGGTTCAATGCCCAACACTAGCAAAGATAATTTGTTGATGGTCTTCAGTAGGTGTTTCTAGGTAAACACGATACTGACAGGTGGGGAGCAGGTGGAGCAGACAACGTAATGGTCCAGAAGTGTGCAGCTAAGTGGGATGCAGTGTGCAGTTTGTGTGAAAGAATGCACAATGAATGGGGAGGCCTGAGGGGCAGGTAGGGGTTGTATGTGAAGATGCGTATTTACCATGCGAAGAAGCTTGTACCTAATGCTGTATTGTTTACCAAAGCTGTTTCGGTGATATAAAGCACCTAACAAGTATGTAAGTACAATTCCTGGGCATACCACAGACATCTAAAATTAGGACCTTCTTGGAAATCTCTATGAATCTGAATTTTTAATCTGTGTTCCAGGAAAACCCTGATATGGGATATAAGGATCCCATTAAATAAGGTTAAATAAACTGAAATTTAATTCTTTAAAAGAAGCTTGTGGAATTTGGGGGATAGATTTAAGGGGAGTAAGGTAAAATACGCAATAAGGGTTAATAGTGCTGAAGGCGGGGGTGAGTCAAGGTGCAGGTGGAAGAGAGGAAGGGGAGAGCAGCTGGCAGATTGCATGTGAACAGGGGGAAAGAGGAGAGTCTGTAGTCACACATGGACTCTTCCTTGGTGGAAGTGCCAGGTGCTCAAGGTACTCTTTTCCTGAGGTAAATTTTGAAGCCCACACCTTTCACTGAGTAAGGTTGCATTTGCATATGCGGGCTTATTGAAGAGGAAGTGCTTGGTGCACATTGGCCCAGGGTAGGCCAGCAGGGAACAGCCAGCAGCAGTGCAGCATGAGGGCTAAAGACGTGGCCTCTGGAGCTGGCCTGCTTGTCTGGAAGTCTTCAGATCTGTCACTTACCATGGGCGCATCTCCTGCCTTCTGTTTCTCGCCTAAAAAAGGAGGCTAATCCATAAGTCCTAATTTAATAGACTGAGAGGTGATGTGATTCATAAACAAGATGAGAGTAATTTTTTTATTTAGTGTATACTAAGTAAACATAATGCTTCTTAAAATTAAAAGTTGCTTTTAACATAGTTGAAAAATTACAACATGTAGAAACCAAAAAACTAAATCTCAGATTTGTATCTGGGAAAGGGAAGTTATAGCTGGAGAGCTGGAAAGCCCTGTCCTAAGCCCTGCCTCCAGCCCCATGACCGAATTTCTACTTGGAAGTAATTCCTGTTGTACGTTTTTTCTGATTCTTGTGACCCATGCCATCCCCTGATGCTCCAGTGATCGTATGTGACTTTATTTACTATCCTGCTTGACTATAAGGTTCATGAGGACAGTTTCTACGTCTTGGCCACCTCCTCTCCTTCCTTGCTCTTCATTCTGCTATGATAATGTAGGAGGCCCTCCATAATAATGATTATTTATTTGAAAGGAAGATTGGGTCCATATTGTGCAGGGCACTGAATAGCAAGCTGGGGAATTTGTGCCTGATTTGGTAGGTAATAGGGACCTATTGAAGAGCTGTGAATGGGAGTAGTGACATAATCGCCTCCCTTTTGAATGCCAGTGACAAATTCTTCACCATGTCTTCCATGGTCGAAATGAAGGCCTGTATGCTTCCTGAAATACTGTCTATTTAAAAGCATGGATATTCTTTTGAGTGAAGAAGTAAATTTCTAATAGCTTTAAAAGATAAAAGCTGTGACATTTTCTCTGAAGTAATTTAAGCACTCAAGTTACTGTGATTCACATAGGTCCCACACATTTCACCATTCTAGAAATTTGTAAGGATACGGTTTTATAAATTTTTATAACATTGTAATCATTAACATCTACAAAGGATTCAACCAGATGGATAAATATATCCTCTTCAGTATTTGGAAAGTTATGGTTTCCTAGGATATTTAAATATACATTACTTTTTTAAAAAGAGTTGTGTGGTTAGATTGAAACCTAAAGCACAGGAAGGTCTGCTGTAGTACAGAAATACACAGATTCCTCTAGTTTACTACTATGTATTTTATAGTTTCCAAGGTAGAGACACAGAGCTCCCCATCCCTGCTTGCTTAACCACCAGGGGACTTTGTCATTACCTCTGGGGTCACTCTTCCTTACAACACACGCTGGAAAACACTGTCTTCAACTCCCCTTCTTCCACAGAAGCACATTCAGACAGCGTTTACTACCCCCAGAGTCTTCTTGCATCTTGTACCTAAGATGTGGGCTAGCATGGTCTCAGGATTAATTTTCAGTTGTGTAAAAAGCAATTTTCTGTATGGTCAGAAGTTCATGGACTCCGGCTATTCTTGCCCAGAATATTCCATTCACCCGGCTCTCCTTGTAGTTATGCTTCATTGTATTCCTCAATGTGCCTTGAATAATACTCTTTGAGTGTTGGATTCAAAGTAAGCAGGTTTGATTACACCCTCAAAAATGGGTAAATGAGGAACCTAGGAGACTTCTGATGTGAACTGAATGCTGAGCTTGAAGCATAGCATATGATATACTCTCCTTCCTCAAAAGCAAGATTTTCCTTTTTTAATTGTCCTCTGAGGTGGGGCCTGTGTGGAGATCTGTAGAGGAGAAAGAGACAAAAATAGCAGTCTTTGCTTGTTTGGGAAGTGGATGGCCTGATCCTTAGGCAGTGAATAATAGTGAGATGTGTCCATTCATGGGAAATTCAGGGGAGCAGAGCTGTAGAGCCCTAATTCATGTGCATCTCGTTGTCCTAGATCTCTAGCTGTCATCTACGCAAATTATATCTCCTGACAATATTTTCCCCGACTTTTCCTTATTGTTGGAGTATACTGTATGACATTAGTTTCATATTCAGGGACATTCAGAAAGCCTAGAATTTACATATCTAGGCCACTGGGGTCACTGAATGAGTGAAAGCCTTCTGAACTTTTCTGTTCTGTTCAGTGACATATGGCACAATTCTCTACTTGCACATGTCACCCCGTTGGGCTACCAGAGGGAGAGTTAGACTGGCCACATCTTGTTCCTCCAACTTGAAAATGAGCATGACGACAGTCTCTTTTCAGTATGGTGACGTGAGGCCTGTTTGTTTTTTGTTGTCAGGAGTTTTTCTATAAGATTGTGAATACTTCATGGGAATTTATTTATTTATTTAAATATCTTTTTAAAAATTATTTGTTTGATATAGGGTCTTGCTATGCAGCTCAAACTTATAGTGATCCTCCTGTCTCAGCCTCCAAGCACTGGGATTATAGGTGTGTGCCACCACATGTGGTTTTGGTGGCTGGCTCAGCGCAGGACTGGCATGGCATGCAGTACCGGGATCAAACCCAGGTCCTTGCACTTGCCAGGCAGGTGCTTATGCCACCAAGCTATCTCCCTGGCCCTTCATAGAAAATTAGGTCAGAAAACTACAACACTTCTAATGAATGTCCTCCATGTAAATACAAACATGAATGTATTTAAAGAAACTATCCCTTTTTTTTTTTTTTACTAAGTTTTGTATTTTATGTAGATTACTTAGTTGTTACCCTTCACCCTTTTTATTCTCTTTATTTTTTAGAAGCAAATTTGCTGGACATTCATGATTTCATTGATCATGGGGAAGGGGTACATGCACCTGGCACAACTCAATTATCCTGGCACAACTCAATTACCTTTCGTTCTCAGCTCTCCCATTCTGCTCCTTCTGACTCTGGGCCCCCCTCCCACCTGCAAGAGCTCTAT